>OMLC01038372.1:0-10334 GCA_900302585.1 Regalecus glesne
GAGAGATAGAGAGAGAGAGATAGATAGAGAAAGAGAGAGAGAGAGAGGAAGGAGAGAGAGAGAGAGAGAGAGGGAGAGAGAGAGAGAGAGAGAGAGAGAGAGAGAGAGAGAGAGAGAGAGAGAGAGAGACACAGAGAGAGAGAGAGAGAGAGAGAGAGAGAGAGAGAGAGAGAGAGAGAGAGAGAGAGAGTGAGAGAGAGAGATGGAGAACTTCCAACATTAAAATTCAGAAGATAATTACATCCGCTGCACCCCCATCCTGTTGAGAAAGTGTTATGTTTAATAGTCTCTATAAAGAAAATAGGTTTTTATCTCGCTCTCATTTTCATTAATTCCTAATTGGGGTGGGGGGTTGTCTGTTATTATTTCTTAGATTAAAATAAACATAGCCCATCCCATGTTCAAATCCATCACACAACACGGGCATGATAAGGACTTCATGCCTCTGTGAATAAATAAACAATTTCATCTCCACTGGTGGAATTAAGTTGCTTTCAGCCTTAAGCTAAGCCACTCTGATTTATATTTATATTTATTTTTTTCTCTCATACGACTTAAAAGCACATCCCGGCTTTTGCAAATGAAGTTCACCGTTTTTTTGACCTGATTTATATGTATATCTTTAATTAGTGTCTTGTTTAGCTTAAACCGTCTGATTATCACATAGTCGTGACCTAATTACAGTGCGTGCTTCTTAGCACTGGCGTGGTGCCCCAAGGAGCAAGCGAAAGTTACCTTTAAAAAACTTCTGTAATCATTAGCAACGAGCCTCCCTTAATCCTGCTAAACATACACATTATCTAGCCCTGGCCAGCCTGTGTTTACTGGGTTAGGGAGGGGCAAGGAAGGGTATGGTTGGCTCCGACGTATTTATTAAAGACAAGTATTAATCACTGCAGTTAAAATGAGTCCATCCCAGTGCTCCCAGTCTTTACTTGAGCCCCACAGGGAGCTGAGATGCCTGCCTAAAAACATGGCTACCATCCTTTGTGATGCAGGACATGCTTGTGTTTTGTATAGCCAAGTGTGTGGGTATATTGGAAAGCAAAAGACCAACATCAGGGTAGTATGACCAGCATATGTAGGTTTTGCCTTTTGATTATCATATCTGCTTTATTATTAGAAGAACTTTCAAGTGAGACTTGGTCGTGTCTTTTGCAAGTTCAAATTCTGTCTATATGTGCTCGTGTGCAAGGAATCCTGCATAAGCAGACCCCTCTATGAGAGTGTTTGATGGGTGTTTGAACAAAGGCGCTAAGTATCTGAGTTATGTGCGGAATGTGCAGCTCTAGATCGTTAGTGGGTACTTTTGGTGGGTTTTTTTCATTCCCTTTAGAGGGGGAAGATTTGATCAGTCAACCCCACATCCCCTGCCTATAAGTTAATGTGTGCACCTATTGGTGCAGAGAGATGTACGCACATACATCCAAACAGACAGACATACAGACACACACACACAAACACACATTCATAGTGGGGGAAAACAATACACTCCCACTGATGCTTTCAGTGTTATGTGGCACCCAGGACTGTGAGACAGTGTTGATAATTGCAAATACCATTTATCACATATGGAGAGTATTAGTATAGTCTTTGAGAAAATTGAACCCTTTTTATCCATCAACTGACCATAAATACATGTGCTTTAACCATTGTTATTTTAGAGTCTCTCTAAAATCTTACCTGAGGATGGTGATGAGGGGTGCGGGCTGTCGTCCTGGACGCTGCCTGTTTGAGAGTGTCCTCCCCCAGCTCCACTCTCTTCTGTCACATTGGATGACCCCGGGGTGGTGGAACGACTGATGGACTGGGACTCTGGGTCACTGGCTGATCCACGGCGCTCCTCTAAGCCCTGCTGCTGGAGTGCCTCCTCCAAACCTCTCCTTTCTTTGTTGTGGACACGGGAGTGGACAATCATCTGGTGGTACGTTCGGAAGACCCGGCCACAGTCAGGGCACTCTGTGGGCTTCTCCTTCAGGCTTGAGAGGCTGTAGTCAAGACTAGGGCTTACTAGGCCAGCCAGGCCTGTGGCAGCCCCTGCACTACCATGGTGAGACATGTAGTCACGGTGGCTTTCATAGCTTGCTCCATCCTCCTTCATGGGTATCAAAGAGCTGATAGAAACCTTGGATCCCTGCAAGGCATCAGAGAGATGCTTTTGTTTCGAGCTTTCAGTAGGAAAGGTGTAGTCATGTTTCTCCTTGGAGAAGGAGGCGAGGCCCCCTGTGCTAGCGCCACCACCACCCATCTCGTCTTCTTGCCCATGGGGCATGTGATGCTGCTGTTGCTGTGGCTGCTCCTTGGGCATGTAAGCTCGGTCCATTGCCATGCCACGTGCCATGATCTGCCAGGCCTGGTAGCTATTGAGGGGATCCATTTCTGCCACCTTGGCCGCTGCCTGGAGACGTTCCATGCAGCTGGATTTCAGTGGCGGTACCAGGTTAAGGCAGCCCAAGAGTGAGCGCTTCTCATTTTCGCCCAGCCCATGGCCCATGGTGGACGCCATGGGTCCCAGCAGTTTTCCTAGCATCTCCTTCTCCTTTATGGCTATCCCTGCTTTGGCTAGCATTTGGTGCTGTTCACTCAGGCTCTGTTTGTCTGGTGAGAGGAATCCTCCCTGAAGACAGGAGATGTAGCGGGAGTATAGGTTAGCATGAGCCTCTTGAGCCAGGCTGCTCATGCTGTTGACTGAGGCCATGTCCTGCTCACTGGGTTGGGACGGCTTACTCTTGATGGCTAGTTTGTTGAGATGCACCTTCATGTGGTTTTTAAGGAACCAGGGTTCCTTGAAACGACGTCCACAAATTTGGCAGCAGTGCTCAAATGAATCCTTGTGCTTGCGCATATGACCCTTGAGGAACCAGGCTTGACTGAAAACTTGGCCACACACCTCACATCTAAATTCATTGGCCATCCTCTCACCACCAGCACCACCAGCTCCCTGGCCTTGTGTGGTTTCAGCTGTAATATGAGCCTTCTCCACGTGACTGATCAACTCCTCCTCCTGAGAGGCAGCAAACTCACACAGAGTGCATTTGTAGGGCTTATGGAGGATACGGATGTGGCGATCCAGCTCCTCACGCTTCTTAAACTTCCCTTTGCAGAAGGTACAGCGGAAGCCTGTTGTAGGATTGAGAGATTGTTCATCTTGTGCGCCAGCCGGCTTAGGTGAAGAGGAAGGCTGGGAAAGGGAGTCTGGAGTGGTGAGGCCTGAGGGGGTGAGGAGGCCACACGCTGACCCTGGCTGCTGCTGCTGGTGGGTGTTAGCACTGTTGTTAAGGCCCAGATGGGGCTGATGATGCTGTAAGGGTTGAGCCGTCTGAAGGAGACCCCCACTTCCTCTCATCTGCTTATCCCTCAGAATGGCCCTCTCCTCCAGTTCATGCAGCAGTCGGTTCTCTTCCCGGACACGACCTCGTCCCTTACCCAGATTGCCCAGCTTGTGAGTGCGGAGATGAATCTTCAGGTTTCCCTTCTGGGCAGCACGGTGGTCACAGTAGGGACACTTGAAGGGCTTCTCACCTGTGTGTGTGCGCATGTGCAATGACAAGATGCTATTGAAACGGAAGCGCTTACCACACAGTGGACAGGGATACTTTCGGTTTTTGCGGGCGTCATCTTCAATATCATTCATCTGGGACATAATACCGAGGTTCTGGCCATTCAAAAATTGTTGTAGGTCAACACGCCCATTCAACCCACTCAGTGCCCCCGCATCAATGTCTCGGTTGAGTTGATTGGCTAATAGGGCCATCTGGCTGCTAATTGGTTGGCTGGCCAGAGCTGCGTGGTGGGTCTTTTCGTCCAGTGGGGTGGCTGCCCTCTCCTCGGGGATCTGTTGCGGGCGGTGCAGGTCAGGGAAGGCGTGTCCTAGCTGGGCAGTAAGCTGGTGAAGTTTCTGGCTGATGGGATAGCGGCCATTTAGGACAGCGCTGCTCAGATGGGCGTCAGCATCAGGAACTGCTGATGATACACCAAGGCACAAACTAGAGTCCTCCATCCTGTTATATTGGAAAGAAAGACAGACACAATGGGAAGTCTTTTAATAATTATTGTTTGCGCAATGATAAATAAAACAACTTTACCTTAATATATTTTTCAAAATAATCAAATATTTTGCATCTATGGATTATTTTTATATTATATTTATAGTGTATGTATTTCTAGAAGGTGATTCTTGCTAAAAACAAAACAAAACAATACAACATAATCACTTGCTTATGGAGACATTACACTTACACTCTTTATATGAGCCTACGTGAAAAAGAAATCGATTGGTTTGATTTGCAGAGCACTGTGTGTGTCTTGTCAGTGCCAAGGGCCCAGAGAGAAAGTCTGACTTCTTGGAACTTTCTCAAAACATAACACCATTTTGGATGGAATAATTACTCTGTAAGTACAGTGGCAGTGTATAATTAAGCTACTTGTGCCCAATCTATCAAAATTCCTCCAATTACACGCCTTAATGAAACAGAGCAACAGCATTGTCTTGAAGCTATTGCAATACTACAATTATGATACTAACAATAGCACTTAAAACCAAGGGGTTACTCCAGTAAACACAACAGTCTTATCTCTCTGCCGTGACACTTGTCTCGGCATAATATTCCATTAAGGAGCTGCAATACATTTGATGTGAATCATTTTACTCCCCAACTGCCTCATCTTTTTCCCCAGATTTTCCCTCATAGTTTTCTCTCTACCTCACTCCCTTTTAGTTTCCAAGATAGGAAAAATTGTGGTATTAAAAAGGTTCCAATTGTATCAGAAGTCTATCCATTGCACACACACCCAAAAATGCCACAGGACAAAGGAAAGATGGTGACATCCTGTGTTGCTATGATATTCCTAAATTATGTCACATTTTTTCACCGAGGATTCGGCACAGCCGCCAAATCTGCTTTCATTTCACATGTAACCCTCAACAAATAAATAAAAAGAAGAATCACATCAGATTTAATGCATATCCATCTGCTCTCCAGCTGGAGTGGAATAAACATCTATCTGCTCACTTCCTCTGGCTTCTGCTAGGGGTCAACCCTCAGGAACAATAACCCCAGTTATGCTTTGGTCAAAAAATATTCTATAATATCTCATTAAGCTGATTAGTATGCTGCCCGGTAACCATAACAGTCGCTGCGCTATAACACGATTATGATCAAAAATCCTTGCAGGGTGAGGCGGCCTAAGCACTGGCATGAGGTGAGTTTACTTTTGGAGGGAATGTGATGAGTTTAGGGAGCTTATGTGCCCAATCTGTTGCAAAAGCAGCCACCCTTCATATGTGCACATGGGTGGTGGCCATCATATACGTTGAGCTTTTGTCCAACTGTCATGTTTGCTTTCACCTCGCCCTTTTATTTTGGTTTCATAGTTTGTTCGTTTTTGTCTCCATCTTCATCCCTCATTGTCTCATTGTCAGAGTCTTCATCTGACCATACTTGTAAGACAAGGAGGATGGTAGTTTGAGCCATGGCTCTTTCATTTGATTCACCCCCCCCCTTCTCTCTGTCCTGTCAGTAGGAGGCTAGTAGACATAAGGGCTGCCTGTTCTTTTGCCACTGGTCCCTCCAACACACTGTTGATGGTAAATTCTTATCTCTGGGACATGAATCAGACACTGTGACCAGCTCTGCTTCAACTGGAATGCTTGTGGGCTGCCCTTTTCAATGCTTCTCGCTTCTCCTCACAAGTATCATAAAGCAATCCGGTTGAATTCAGAAAGAATATAATGGGCACGCTATGTTCTGTCGGCTTGTCTGCAACGGCGAGACATGCGTCTGTCAAAGCCTACTTAAATTTATTACGGAACATATAAGCATATTCTCATGAGGCTCGGATAAGACTGTGCTTCTCCAAGATATAAAACATTTTGAATGCCTAACAGTAAAAGGGTGATATTGAAATAGAAAAAAATATATGTACGTTTATTGTGAGACTAATATTGGGAGAATAGAGGAGGAGAGATAAAACTTTGTTAGGCTGCTTAAAACGACTTGGGTCTTAAATTATATTTATGTGACAACCCAGTCGTCATTGCAAAGCGTGCCTATATTGGAGAAGACCTTATTTGAATGGGCTCTTTTTACGGAGGCAGTTGCCTTTTGGAATAGAAATCTGTGATTTAAACTAGGCTGATGAGCTGTTGCTCATTTGGGGAGATAGCAGCTTGCCCTTTTCTCCAATTTGATTTCTGCCTTTATCTTTAACATATAACAAAGGCAGATAGACAATGGAATAATGTGAAATGAACTGACAATTCCAGTTTGTGTGGGCTTTTTTATAAAAAAATTTATAACATATCCTGGCTGACGAGTGTATGCAAATGAGGCACATTAATATGCTTGCCTTGTTCCTGAGTCATTTTATATTTTTCACCCTGATTAAAAAGGACATGTCTTATATGACATCCCCACTCCACTCACATCAACATGCACATGCAAGGGTGTGCACTAGCAGACACATCGCACAACACACAGGCACAGCTGAAAAACTCACATATCACCCTTGGACTACAGACAACACAATGTACACAAATGACGTGACCCAGTGAATGTGTTACAAACTCCATTAGCAACTTCAAAATGCCTCACCACAATGGTAATCTTAACCCCCAGCTCAGGTTTGCCGGTGTTTAGATGCTAAGCATAAATAGCATTAAACATACTATCACAGTTCCTACTTTGCAGATTTTAGCTCGAAACCCAAAATATGAACCAAAAATAAATCAATTATGAGTTCTTAAGATCCGCTACTCGGGTTTGCTGCTGCCACTCTTACCGATTTGTTGACTAATAGGCCTTTGTGAGATTTTTTTCTCTGGGAACAGTTGGCCGTTGCCAACATAGCTGTGCAGCCTTTTTAATCTCAGGCACTTAAATGCAACATAAACGCGACGTACGAACCCAAGCACTATGGTTGGAACTATCTGGCTTTTCCCTAGCCGGTATAACCTTATCACCACCTGGAGTGCACGGTCTTGCTGCTTCATTAAAGCTATTGGCTCATGCGATGCCTCGGAAACCACTAAGACTTCCTTTAGCATTTTCTCACAGAGCTTCAGTTGTTGTCTTTACAGTTTGTGGTTTAATATTTACCAAAATGCCATATGCACCCAGACTTACTCCAGTGCACTTAAGTCCCCTTCACCCCCTCTTTAGCTCTCCCCTCTCTCTCTCGATATATATATATATATATCTCTTTCTCTCTCTCTCTCTCTCTCTCTCTCTCTCTCTCTCTCTCTCTCTCTCACACACACACACACACACACACACACACACACACACACACACACACACACACAAACACACACACAAACACACACACGCACATACACACACACACACTACTCTCTCTCTCTCTCTCTCTCTCTCTCCTCTCTCTGTCTCTCTCTCTCTTTTACTGTCCCCCTCTCTCACACACAGACACTCACCACACGCACCACACAACCTGATTGCACTTGGTTTCTCTTAACACATTTTCTTCACTTTTCTCTTCAAGCCTCAGCTTAATTATACGTGGTATCTGTGACACAATGGAAGTGTATTTCTGTCAGAATTTAAATGTGCTGAGTTCATTTCTGCCTTATCAATGTTGGCATGCATCATAAATGCATAAGGGATTTGTGTGTTCTCCTTCCATGCTTTTAGCTGTTAAATCATTTAAGTTGGTGAAAGGTGATTTGAACAATAGTGCCAGGCTACACAATACAAGCTCATGGTGAAATAAACACTCTTTAGACATGAGTGAATACCTAAAACTGTGTTTCCTAAAGCTACGAGGCAAGTTGGATTTTTGTCAGGAAACTTTGATGACATTTAAGAGGAGAATGGGAAAAGAAAGAAAAAAGAAACCCTACAGGATCGAAAAGCCATTAGTTGGACTTTACTTTGTTATTTTGGCATGTATTGACACAAAACCCATCAACTAATCATAATGCAATACCTCATTAAGTCCTAATTAACAAATTCATTGCATTAAACAAATCAATCATTATTCACAGTGTGCTGAATTCCATCATATTTGCACCAAATCATTAATGAGTGGGATGCCAGGGAAAACAGCAATCTGATGTCGAAGAGAGAGTTTGAGTGTTTACCATATGTTACATATATTGGGTGATGGATGCTAAATATTTACTAATTACATAGCCAGCAGAGATATTCCACTCCAAGTGAAAAGCTGTAGGAACGTTACAACCATTTCTTTCAGCGCTCAGACAGGAGTTTTTGGTGATGTAGATTGTTTGTTTGTTTGTTTTTCTCTCGGTGGGTTAAAGGTTGGATGAGAAACATGGATGATTTGTGGTGTGAAGTCTTGTCCAGGGGTTGCCATAGTTTGTGTTTAGTCTCTACTGTAGGTGGTCTTCACAAGGACTCTAGTAATTTGAAAAGGGATGAGATGTGCATGATTCGTATAGGGATTTACCAGGACTGCATCAGTATCTTTTTGTGTCCAACACTCTGTTTGTGTGGTTTCCTTGTGTCTGTTTCTCTCTCTCCCCCCCCCCTCTCTATCTCTCTCTCTCCCCTCTCCTCCTCTCTTGCCCCTTTCTTTCTTCTCTCTTTCTTTGTACTTCAAAACACTGTAAAACAAGTAAAATGCAGGCACAATAGACCTCCAATCCTAAAAGCCGAAGTATGTTGGATGTCTTGAGCCTCCTTGTTCAAATATCAGAATCTCCACGATCACAAATGGAAATTTGGCTTCAAACACTGTTTAAGACCTGAACTGGATCAGGTCTCACCATCTCAACACTCAATTCATTTGAAATTAATCTAAAATACGGCGGTCATAACGTGAGAGAAGACCACTGAAGTATGGAAGAATTATAGCCAGACCCTCAGTAGCTCAGTGACAAATATGAATGAATGAATTGTCCTCTTCCTTCTTTCTTGAGCACAATATGTCATTGAGAAATGCTTAAAAGGCCCTGTCAACAGGTAGTTCGACTTTCAGCTCATCCCTACCAATCAGCAGGTGCCCCCCTGACAAAGAGAAAAGAGAGGCACACGGAGAGAGAAAAAGAGAAAAATGTAGTGCTCTTTTTATCCATCCGTCCCTCTGACAACCTTGTGAGAGGATGCATGGGAGGAGGATCAATGCAGAACAAGCGGATTCCCACAGTTCATTGTTCAGGGCCGGCCAAATCATCTTCCCGAGTCGGCCTGCAGCTCAAAGCTTCCCTTTATGATAACCATCCCTGGTATTATTCCCACTATGATGATGATGACCCGCAGATGTCTCTGCCTACACATGTGTGTGTCTGTGTGTATGTGCGTCTGTATGTCTGTGTGTGCGTTGCCCGTGTGTGTGCACATGTACATCTGTGTGAGCCTCTACCCTCCTGAGCTCTGCTACAATAGCGGTCGCAGTGGTGTGGACAGACCCCTGCTGCAGCTTTAAAGCGGGGCGATGAGAGGAGAACTGTTAGCGCTGTGATTTGCAAAGAAGTACAGACAGGAGCAAACAGACATCACATAAAAGAAACAATGAGAGTAAAAACCACAACAGTAGGTATCTCCGAACTGTTTTTTTAAGATGGTCTGTGTATCCTGTTCCTGTAGTAACCGGTGACTAGATTGTTAGGTGACTAGAAGGTGACTAGACCTTCTGCAAGCTGAAAAAATCAACGTCAAGTTTGAATTCACGGTGGATACGAAAGTAGCTTGATGGTGATAACTGAACTATTTAATTAATAGTCAAGCCAGCACCTACAAGTGCAATGCACCTGCTGTTACTCTTTTTTTTGGTATTTTGATCGTTCTGAGATAAACCAAGTTGGATAAAGTTGAAGCTGTCTTGAGAACCAAGATGCCTGCTGCCTACTGACTTAATGAACAAGGCTCTCTGTCAGACGCCGTCTATTATAACTAAGGTTAACAGCCAACCGAGAGGAGGAGGATTGCCAAAGCATTTTACAAAAAGCATCTGCATAGGACCTCACTTAAGTCAAATGATTTTATTTTGTTTTATATTCCCTTATCAGTCCCACGAGGGAAAACTCTCTGCATTTGACCCATCCTGTTGTGTAGGAGCAGTGAACAGCCACCATCTGGCACCCAGAGAACAGTTAGAGGTTCAGTGTCTCGCTCAAGAACACCTCAACAGGCTTTCTGAAGGAACAGTGATCGAACCTGCAACCTTTTGACCAGCATACAATCACTCTACCCACTGAGCCATGCCGCCCCCCAAAAATGTATACCGGCCAATTTCAACTCCATAACCTTGAGAACAAATGTGTGGAGCTCTACCGCCAACGCCACTGGTTTGCACCAGTGATATGGTTTGAAAACAGTAATTACACAAAATTCATAATTGACATTACAAAAATA
>OMLC01038383.1:0-10787 GCA_900302585.1 Regalecus glesne
ATATATATATATATGAAATAGGGGTGTAGTCGGGGCATGGTAACAATTGTTTACAAATATTGCTCAGAGACACTATTTTGGCTACTAATCTGGCCATGTTAACATCATTTGCAACACGTGGTGCCAACCTATCAGCAGGTTACAAGTTTTAACATTCTGTGATTTCTAGCTGCAGCAATTTCCGTTTAGCGTTTCAGTTTGTTCGTGGTAAACCGATCAACTATTATCAGCACTGATGTGCTGTTTATGACTTCCTTGCTACCCAAGTTGTCAAACCAGAAGGGTGGGCTGGGCGTGAGAGGTGTCATGTCACATGCTAGTGCTAACCAAACTTCAGTTTGACGTTTTCTCGGTGTTGGGAAACATAAACCCTGTCACAGCACTTGTATGTTTTCTCACACCACGGTTGTATACTGGCTCTGGCTTCACTTCAGGGGAGTATAAATAGCTCCTGCTGTTTTGGTGCTTACACATCTATACTGGGCTGGAATTGCTGTGTGTGTGCCTCAACACTCCCACTGCCACACTAGCTGGGCACCTGCTAGTTAGCTTGGACTGCTGCCTAGTAGAAGGCTAATGGCACCTCCTTCAGTGACTTGCTTATGAGGATGATTCTATCTGCCGTGTCGTGCCGCAGGACAACATGTTAAGTAAGTCTGTTGCTGGAGAGATGCAGCCCCGCATGGCACATATTGTCATTACAGAGCCAAACTAGTTTTGCTTGTTTGTTTTTCTACAAGCCACTATCAGCCTCTAGTGTCCTAACCACTGGAACGGGAAACTAGTCACAAAGACAGCCTGTTTGTTCTTTTAACTTGTCATAGGTCGACATTGAAAAAAAATCCTCATTATAAAACAACTGGTGATGTTTAGGTGTGTCGTAATTCCTCAATGTGTTTAATCGACAAGTCCTAGCTTTGCTGCAGTGGCTGCCTCGTCATCATTCTGGGACATTCAAGTGGTTTGTCAAAGGTTCTTTGGCCATTTTACTCTCATAGGCAGTTAGAAATGGCCTACCCCCTTACATATGTAACAGTCAAATTTAGTTGAATATCTGAATGATGGCTTGTTACTATGAAAAAAAAACCTGGTACACTAACACACTAGTCACAGCCAAGTAGGATTTTACTCTTGACTGGTTGTCTTCTCTTCCTGTTGACAGCTAGCATCACCACCTGGTGTTTAACCAAGCAAAAGAGCCAACAACTTCCTTTTGTAGAAGATTTGTACATTCATGAAATGTCTTCTTTGCATTTAAACAATCCTATTGCATAGGGGACAGTGAGTAGCTACAAAGCCCAAGGACCAACTCCATTCTTTTTCCTACTACCTTGCCCAAGGGCACAGGCAGTATTTACCCCAACATGCATGTACTTTTGATGGTGGGAGGAAACCAACACCGACACAAGGAGTACATGCTAACTCCACACAGAAAGGACCTGGGGCGGGATTCAAACCTAGTACCTTATTGCTGTGAGACAGCAGTGCTGACTGCTGTGTCACCTGTGTTGATGTTTCACTTAGGATGATAACCCCCAACCAATCCCTCCTGTTAGTCTTATATAATGTTCCTTTCGAGTTAACTAAATAGCCATCTGCCTGCGCCTGTCCATGAAGTCACATAGAGGCAGCGAGCAAGTGGATTGTTTTGACAACAACTACCATGTCCAAACACAATTTAAAACTTCAAGTTGTCTAGTTATTCAGAATGTGTGTGTTTTCTGTATCCCTCAGGAACTAAATGACCTGGCCAGGGATCCTCCTGCTCAGTGCTCTGCTGGCCCTGTTGGAGATGACAGTAAGATTTGTTGATTATTTAACAAAATATACTGTTATAATGTTTTGGCTTTACTGTTACCTTGCTCTAATCTCATCTATTTCCTTTCAGTGTTTCACTGGCAAGCTACTATTATGGGCCCTGTAAGTACCTAGTTGCTTTCAATACCGACTTTCAATACCGTGAAATTAATTAAAGCAGGAATCCTCTAGGGGGCGCAATATGCGGGGATGGTTATCATGGTGGTGTGGCTTGATGTAGAAGTACTCAAGTGCCCACAATAAAAGAATTTCCTCTGAGTTGTAATTGCTCATAAGTTGAGAATTCAGAAGATCACTAACAGTGGTGGTCAAACATTCTTTATGCATGCACAGTGATGTTCATTTTAAAGATCGTGATCAGTACCCACATTGTGGGGGGTGGACTCAGACTTAGATGGAGCTTGGAGGATTAAGACTGGGTGTCCTCACTAATGCCCCAGGCTAGGTTTGGACCTCTAGCATCAGTTCCCAAAGCGTGCTCTACCATTGAGCTACCACAGCTCCATACTTCAATGAAAAAATAGATTACCCTTTTTTTTGGGGGGGGGGGCACTGCTGTATTTTCAGATCAGACATTGTGATACTTAAGTCTCGTATATATGGTAACATGGAGAAATAGACAAGTCTTGACGTGTTTAGAACAATGAAAATGTCACACCACTGATGTTTAATTGTTTGTGTTTCAGATTGAGAGTCCTTACCAGGGTGGGGTGTTCTTCCTCACTATTCAGTTCCCCACAGATTATCCCTTCAAACCACCCAAGGTTGGTACCACCCCACCTCTCCTACATGACGGGTGTAACTCATCTCCTGTCTTTATTTATCATGCACATCCAATGTTGTTGATCTCTTACATATGTGCTCTGTGAATAATCCGTGGCTGAGTGTCTCTGAGTTGCTACCTTTTCATGTTGATTATTTTTTTAACCATCAAGTAAATCCTTGTTCTAACCTATTTCCATTAGGTCGCCTTCACCACAAGAATCTACCACCCAAATATTAACAGTAATGGCAGCATCTGCCTGGATATATTGAGATCACAGTGGTCTCCTGCATTAACCATCTCTAAAGGTGAGGGGTCCTTATCGCTCTTCTAACTACTGGCTCCAGCCATATGTAGATGGGCCTGGAATTTGATTGTGGGGTTGATAATGGTGGGACTAATTGTGACATGTAAAAATGGAAGTGGTGTTTCAAGGGACAAGGGAGGATGATGGGTAAGCAGTCATCCATGATTGGCAATGGTTCTTACCCCATGTAGGACTACATTGCTAGACTAGAGAGCTCCTTCAGTGACAGGTTACGCCATCCAAGGTGTTTGAAGGAGCATTTCCGCAGGTCTCTCCTATCCGTAGCTGTTAAGACTATATAATCAGCACTGTTTCCCCAGTAGAACAAACCCAACACATGAACAACATCAACATACCATTTAATTAAAAATGCTTTACATATTACAAATGATAACAGTTTAAAATTGCATTTTGACCAGATCTTAACAATATTAGATAACACCTATATATTATCTTATATAGCAGATATTAATCATAAATGGCACATATAGAAATGACAGATGTCCATTTTTGAGTGTCACCATCAGCCTCCCAGATAATAAATTAAGAAATAAAGGCAACACATTGAAGTTATATAGCCCTTTTAGGCTGTATGTTGATGACATATACCATAAATTGACCATATGTGGACAACTAGGGGCGGCATTGCTCAGTGGGTAGAGCGGTCGCCTGGCAATCGGAACATTGCAGGTTCGATTCCCTGCATACATCATGTCGAGGTGTCCTTGAGCAAGATACTGAACTCCTAACTGCTCCCCGAGCCCCATATGTTGGCAGCTCACTGCTCCTATACAATAGGTTGGGTCAAAAATGCAGAGAACAAATTTCCCCTTGTGGGACTGATAAGGGAATCATTATTATTTATTATTATAATATCATTATTAACTAAACATATGCTATATGTTGATATTGTATGCCAGGTTCAAAGTATATTGATGAAGTGGGATGTGCCCCAATTTGACTTGTTGAACTGTGTTTTCTCTTGCAGTACTTTTGTCGATTTGTTCTCTGTTATGTGATCCCAATCCTGATGACCCGCTAGTGCCAGAGATCGCCCGTATCTACAAAACAGATCCCCCCAAGTAAGTCTCCATCTTTCGACACAAGCTAAGCCAAAATGATTGCTCAGCTAAGTGTCCTTGAGCAAGACACTAAACCCCTAACTGTTCAAGCCCTGTCATAGAATGGTGACATGTCGATAATAATAATGATTCCCTTATCAGTCCCGCAAGGGGAAATTTGTTCTTTGCATTTTTGACCCATCCTATTGTATAGGAGCAGTGAGCTGCCAACATATGGCGCTCGGGGAGGAGTTGGGGGTTAAGTGTCTTGCTCAAGGACACCTCGACCTGCTATATGTCGGGGATCGATCCTCAAACCTTCCGATTGCCAGACGACCCCTCTACCCACCGAGCTATGCTGCCCTCATAAAGGGTGAAGGTCAAGGGTGTTTCCCTGCCTTTGGCTCAGTGAATGCTGGGATAGGCTCCAGCATGACTCCAATTTCAGATAAGTGGTTGACAATGGATGGATGGATTCCTCATCTTATTTAAAGATGCAGTTTAGTTGAAGACAATTCATTTTTGTTACTTTGTGTGATCATAGCTACCCCATTAATATCGAATTCATGAACTCATTCAGTAGGTAGGCAATGGTACGCAGTATGTTGTCAAACAAATCGTCAGGCTCATAGCTTTGGATTCTGACAGGATGAGTTCTAGCCAGGTCTTATAGAGCTGCCCAGTGCGCACAAAAGCACTGAGACACTTGAGTCAAAGTGAACGTGCTACACAGGTTTTATTTGACTGCCGACTTCCCTGTATTAAACAACACATCAAGATGGGCAATCGTTACCTCGTTTTATCCACCAGTCAATTAGAGGCTGAGTCAGTGCAAAGGAATTCTACAACTGGTTCTAACCAGTTACAATTACAACACAACTAGTCAGCTTTACTCAGATACAGATCTGCATGACACAGCTAAAACTATCAACATGTTGGGAGAAACTTAAAAGAGGACAATCTTCTCTTTCGTGCTCACAAGTCATTCTACAATCTAGATGACATCAAAGTGCAATTTTTTTTTAGTCTAAAATCTAAATGAACCTTTTAACATAGTTTTGTTATTTGTATCGTTTGTTATTTGTCTGTGTTTAAGCTTTTTAACCTGTTTAATGGTTAACGGCGTACCTGGGGTCTCCCATCTCAGCTTCTACTTCATCAGTTAGCCCGATGTCTAAAATAGAATGGACCCATTCTTCATTCAGGAATCAGTTTGTGGTCATTGGTGGTTTCCCAGCCTGACAATGACCAGTGGAACCAGTTCACTAATCAGTGAAGGTTGGGAGTAAGGTTGTGTGTAACCAGGGAGATGTCTTCCCCCTCAGGTACAATAAGTTAGCGAGGGAGTGGACTGAGAAGTATGCCATGCTGTGAGGGTAAGCGCATTCCTCCTGTGTGTGTGCAGGAATTTTGGCTTGGCCCACAATCTGTCTGTCTGCCTCTAGTAATGCAGAGGATCCTCACTCGTGGATGTGCTCAGTAACATGGCTGTCCTGGCTGGCATAGGAGCCCTGCGCTAGCTCAATGATTGGCTGTAAAGCAGGAACACTGCAGGAGATCGGCGCATGCGTGTGGATCAGGCCTGCTTGTGTTTGGGGGAGTTTGTAACTGCAACCTTGCAGAGGGTGGGGTCAGTGTCTGTCCAGATAGGCTGACTGCTGTAATCTGACTGGCTTGTGGGGGAGTAACAATGGCATGGCATTTTCCCCGTTGGCTTCAGGTAAGTTTACTTAGATCCTGACTGCCATCATCCAGTAACTTGAATAACAATAACTTGGTGTATGCAAGGCAAGTTTAACTATAGAGCTAGAGAATCAACAGCACATTCACAGACATCTGCATTCGTGTAGTTAAATTAGGATTGCAAGGTTTAAGGGTGGCCCGGGCCTGACATCAAGCAAGAAAAACTAACGTGTACTGTGTTTCTGAATTCAGAACTGCGGGGAGTAGGGGTGGCTGTAAGTCACTATTTCTTTCAGTCCTTGCTATTCAGGTACTGTCTTCTCTGACCCAGTGTCTCTGTCCACAGGTACAACAGGACAGCCCAGGAATGGACCCAGAAATATGCTATGTGATCCATGGCATCGTTCCAAGTTTCACTCACATCATAGCTGGAATAAACTGTCAATTACTGTTCCATTGGCCCATTTTGGCCATGCCTCCTCATCAGCAAATGACGGTCATTTGTTCAATTTTTTTTGCCCCCCATCCCTCTCCCCTGGTTTAAATTGATGAAAATGCTTTAAGAAGCATCATCTGTTCTCTCTGCTTCCTAAAAGATGCCAAGGGCTGAGACCACCAGGAGCATGTATAACTATCTAGATCCCAACACACATGCGTACACACACAACACACACAGCCATTCGCTTGGCTACAAACAGCAAAAGGTGCCAACTCCCCAAAAAGAACAACTTAAATATGGATTCTGCTCATAGTGTCAAGTTTCACCAGGGGTCAACATACTGTAATCACATGACTGAGCTTGTACCAACAGCTGGGAGGGAACTGGAGGTCTGAATATTCTACACTCACTATTAGAACTGACTGTTTGAATGGAGAAACGATCTAAATAGAAGAAAAAAAACACCTCCAGGTTAATAAAGTTATGCATGTCGATGATAAGAGTAACCGGTTCGTGTGCTGCTGAGCCGTGGCGGGTCGAGCGCAGACGTGTCCACTTTTAACATTTAACTTTTTCTTTGGGAGGTTGATTTTAGACCAGAGCCGTTAGTTCATCCATCACCCACGACACTGTTTCCTCTTTTTGCACTGAAGATGTTCAAAACTCAGCGGTTGGTTGATCAACTAATAGCTCTGCTATGCGATGGTTACTTTTGTTTTTGTTTTTTTCTCAATAAAGTTGAACAAATTGCAGTTTGTTGCATTGTTTTTACCTCATTAAGGGACATTTGGTGTTTTTTGTGGGGTGGCGTAAATGGACTTCGGGAAATCCCTTATGAAATCTAACCCGCTATGCCTGACGTGGAGGCATGGCACTGTGGCCAGTCCATCCATTGTCAACCGCTTATCGGAACCTGGGTAACCTTGGTGCTACATGTTAAGATTAAGATTAGAGTTGATGCAAAACTCAGTAGATAGCCAATATTCATGATGAGGAAAAAGGCCACGTTCACGTTGAAGAGCAACACCATGGTTAAGCTTCAAGTCTCTCAACATTACAAATGATCCCCGGTGAGGAGGTCAATGGTTGCTGAAGGGGGACTGAATTTTTTGCGATTTGGTCCCCCCTCAGAGCATCACAGCTTAAATAACCATCTCTAAGACGTACTTTACAAAACGGGACAATTTTTTTTTATCAAAAAATATTACAATAAAACCAATTAAGAAGCAACACTTTAAAACTGTACAAAGCTGTTTCACAGGGTAAAAGTTTAAATATTGTCTGGCAATGTGACACCAGTCCGACCTTTGGTTCAGACTGACCAGAAGGTTCTGCTGAGCTGACAGTTGGCAGCTGACTGGACCTGACAGAACTGCGTTAATTACCAATTAGAATGAGCAGTAACTGACCGACTGACTGGACACAGACCCGCATGCTTAGCCAAACTGTAAAGCTACACCAGAACATGAGGATCCAAATCATGTTCTGTGGTCATTTAAAGGGCCACTTTCAAAGGGCCACCATTACTGCATTAACAGGATAGAATAAGGACTCAAAGATAAAGCCCCTTCTTAGACATGGTAGTATAGTTTAAAATGTAGTTGTAACATCTGTGTCCAGACGTGGGCAAAAAGAAGATCACTGTAAAAACAGCAACTGTGAATCAATCTAACAGTTTCACTTTGTTTCAGAGGGAAGCATCAAATTTTAGGGGAGGCATCAGTATGATGGATGGACAGAACAGAGGAACAGGTGATGGTAAATGGACTTGTTCTCATTTAGCACTCTTAGTCTAGGGACCACTCAAGGCACTTTACAATGAATGCCTCACATTTACTGAGCAACAAGGCAGGATACGAACCCACGATGCTAGACTCCCAGGCGTGTCCCCTAACTCGCTGAGCCATCACGGCTCTAATATAACAATGGAAGTAGATGTAACACTGCTGACAGCAAAGGACAGAACATCCTTTTAAACGGCTGTTTCTGCAGCAAAGGCACCACAAGTAGGATTTGTTGGTTGCGGTTTGTAAGTACAATGTTCAACAGTGAAGGTGGAAAAAGGCGGCAACAGAGTGGGGTCCCCAATTGTCTTGGTTCTCCACGCCATTGAACTCTGGCCACCCCATGCTATTAAGCGAGTAGTGGTTGCAGGTGCATCAGCCTCTCCAAGTAAACGCTGTCATACACAGGACTCCTCTTGCAAGGATGCCCACAAGAACGTAGAAGGAGAGCCATACTCGATCCTGAGTGACTGCTGATAATTATGATGATGATAAGGGCTTTGCAATGTTTTTTTCAGTTTTAGACCATGATTAAAATGAATTAAGGCATTTTTTTGCAATTCATACACATCAGCTGTTGATGGTTTTCCTTTTACATTCCTGTTACTGACAATGTCTGAACTTCATGTGAACACACATGCAGACACACACCACTGCAATTGTATAAAATGGCTTGTGGTATAGTCTAAAACCATTCAGTCCTGAAGATCGCAACTGTAAAAATAGAGGGGTTCTGGGGGATTTGGGAGAGGAGTGCATGGCGTCACTTTCAGAGGAGGACCTGAACCTCAGTCTGGAGGGGCAAACCCTGAAAATCTGACAGTGAGAGTCGGGACTTGGGCGGAAGTGAAAAATCGTCACGCAGTGGAGAGCTCCACTCCACTGTCACAAACGTTGCTGTCATTCTGAGTGTCCAGCTTCACTTCGGCCGACACACTCTCACCTGGAAAGGGGGATTAAGAGAGGGATGAAGAGTCCAGTGTGGAACTTAATCATGGCACATAGGGAAGCAAGAGGGAAATGGGCTTGCTAATGTTTACCTAGCAGCTCTGTGGAGTCTGGTTGAAGCATTTCCTCCTCTTCCATCTGACTTAGCGCCCCCTCCAGGATACTCAGTGCAGTGTGGTGTCCTAATGACCTCAGGCCTGACACCAACTCCTTGATGGTGCCACCTGAGACCTATACACACAAACATAGAGGGTTAAATCTCGGTGTTGGTAGTAACAGTGAGGGGCTAGGGGAGAGGAATGTAGGACTTTGGGGTCAAAGGTCGACGATGAGTAATTTAGGATCTGTTCAGAACTAAATTAGGTAGAAACGGATGCTGCGGGTGTAGATGGGAGTCCAACAGTGGTAAATTAGAACAGATATAACTGGAAATGCAATGGCAAAATCCATGCTAACAGGCCTTTTCTGTGTGCGCGTGTGTACCTCATAGCTATCCAGCAGTGTAGTAACAGGAGAGGGGCTGTGTTGGAAGGCGTTAATGAGGATGCCAAGACCCAGTGTGTGTGCCAGGCTATCCCAACCTCCTTCCAATGCCTTGCACAGTGCCCTCCTGGTGTCTGGACTCAGGCTGGCTAAGTCCCCTACATACACACACACACAAACACACACACAAAAACATATCCGTTATAATGCACTCAGATGTTTGTCACCAAAGCTTCCGTCAGGGACAGCCCGACGCTTTCATGACATCAAACTTCTTAACACAAACCAGCTTGATAGGGACCTCCTCCCCCTGAAACTCCTCTCTGAGTGGGTGGAGTGAGAGTATGACCTCTTACTGGCTTTCATTCACTAAGATCAAACTGGTTTAGCTCTCACCTACCCCGGTGTTTCCCATCTGCTGCGCCAGACTGAAATCCACTGGCTGTAGAAGAGGATTTCATCCATGAGGACAACAACCTGTCTATCTGAACTGTGAACTGAATTCCTTTCCAGTAAGTCCTTGAAACACTGGATTACATTGTAAACCTTTTATACAATCAGTCTTTCTGACACAAATATGTGTGTAAACCCATTCTGGAGACCAGTGTGACACTATATTATGCTTTAACATGTTCTGCTACACATCTTTCCAGCATCTAACCACCTCTAAAGTGTTGACCTTTCGAGCCTCTGCACTAAATCTGGGCCCACTTATTTTTCTCCTATATTGTAAATGTAGGTGGTATGGTAACTTAGCAGTAGAGCATGTGGCTTGGGAACTGATGAGCCAGATGATGCAGGTTTGAACCTACCTCGGGGCATCAGGAAGGGCAAGAGATGTAAACCACCCACCCTAAATATGCAAGCCAGGTTTGGATGTAGATATTTTACCACATTTTTGTGGAGCAGAGCGAGGGTTTGATGGGACCGAAGAATGAGCTCACCTTGAGGAGGGCTGCAGATTCCCCTGGACAGTTCAGGCTTGTACTCTTTACCATTCAGAAGCTCCAGCACCTGAGAGACAGACAATACCACCACCAGACAAAAGCCATGTTTCAGCCTTGGGGTCAGCTAGTCTATCCTGCCTGACACTTTGGATGCTGACTCATACTCTTTTATTGTAAACCATGTAACTGCTTTAACATAAATGGTGCCTTCAATTGATTCAGCTCAGTCATCAGGGTGTTGTTTTGCATGCAAAAGTATTCAATGTGGAATACGAGCAAACTTCAACCTAACATAGACAAAGATAAAACTCCATAAGCCCGAATTCAAAAGATATAAATAATAATAACCACTGCAACAACAAATGAAATACTACTGATGTAAAAAATAACATTTTGATTCACTCATGATTCTAAAGAGTTAAAACAATGTGACAAAGCATTCACTGCAGATCCCACAGAGACAGCAGACAACTACCTGAGGAGTGGTGGCCATATTGAAAGGAGAGGTCCCTGGGATGTAGCCTTCATCATCTTCTTCTTCCTCCATCTCACTC
>OMLC01038395.1:3827-15244 GCA_900302585.1 Regalecus glesne
GCCCCTGTTTTGGGGGGGGGGTTGTCTGTGTCTGATCTGCTGGGGCCAGGTCAGTGTCATCTCTCCACCAGCTGAGCCGTCCTCTCAGAGCTGCTCTGTAGGCATATCCTACACCCCAGCCCGGTGGGGGTCCTCCACAGCCGCGCTCCAGGAAAGCCTCTCCTCGGCGTGCCTGGCAGGATAGGAGCAGCCTGTCATTAGCTGGGCGGTGGAATGCACGGCACGCTGCTCTGTGGGCCATGTTCAAACAGGAGCTGCTCCTGTGCCCGGGTCCTCACACGGTGTGTACTTCTTACCGCTAGCAGAGGCTAGATGACCGGCTTTGGGTCAGGGTGGTGTCAACTGCAGCCGTGGTCTCAGGGAGAGATGGAGGCCCGTGTGTTGCAGTCGGGGTGCAGGGATACACTCCTCCATCCTTCAGCCGGTAGGAACACAACTGTGCTACGGGCTGTGTGGCCACACTGCTTCACATTGTGGGATGACCTTTGACTTCCATCGTTCCATGTAGGGGCAGCCAGCTAGCCAGGGTGCATCTCTCACAACTGCACTAGTGCCTTGCAACAAAACATATAAAACATAATGTGCTTGGTGCCAGCCTCGTCTCTGACGGAGTGTCCATTGGCCTGTAGATGGAGCAGCCTGCAGAGTCCTGTCCGGCCATGTTGACTTTCCTGGGTCAGTCAGCTCAGACTGAGGATGTCTCCTGCATGGGGGACGAGAAGTTTCTGAATTACTCCTGATCCAGCTTAACTGATTCACCTGCTTCTAATCTCTCACCTTGATCCAGGGCTGTCGTTTAGGGGTGAAAGGTGGGGGCAATTCTAGGGGTCCACAGCCCCTGGGGGGCCCACAAAAAAACAGTTGCCTATTATGTAGACCCACCCCTTTCTACGACTCAATTATTATGCATAGGGTAATACTAATACTCATATATAATATACTATTATATATTATGTGTATTATTGCATGATAATACACATAGTCTAAGAAAAAAGTTGAATAAAATTGATCTTTCGTGATGAAAAGTCGGGGGGTGCGGGCCCACAAAATATTCCTTCAGGGGGCCCAGAATTCCTAGCGACGGCCCTGTCTAGACGCTTGCGTCAAGACATCTGGTTTGAGTTCTATTCATTTTGACCACTAGATGTCAGTGGCGGCTGGAGTGGAGTGTTTATCACCAACGTGTGTCTGTACAAGTTGGTGACTTTAGAGCATGTTGATATTTTGGGGTTTGCAGTGGACAGTTAGCAAATGACAAACAAATAAATGTATGAAAATACATATGGTCAGAAAAACATATATCCCAGGTAGTATGGGTCACATACTGGACTGAGAGCCGAGGTTGACATTTAGTGGAATGTTGAAATGGATTCATGTTTTTGTTTTAAACATATGTGCAGATGACCTGGTGGAGCTATTTTGACTTATAACACACGTTTTTTAAATGCGTAAGTTGTTTCACCAGAGAGAGGAAATCCCCACAAGGAGATATCCCGCTAACTGCCCCTGAGTGCAATTATTTTGTCTCGTCTACAGAGTAATTAAACGTGTATGTTTCCAGTGTCATGAGTATTAAATGAAGTTGTGATTGATCAGAAAGCACGTCCCCTAGAGGTGGAAGGTTCACCTTATTGAAGACATTGTCGGCGATGCGGAAGCGGGAGCAGAAATGCTAAGGAAGGTATCCTCAGACACACACGTTCTCTCGTCTTGCGAGTACCGCCTAACGTCTCATGAAGTAGGTGTTGGCTGTGGGTCCTCTCTACAACGTGTGTGGATAGGAGGACATGTCTAGGAGAAACTTTCTGGAAGCAGTGTACAGTGTTTTCTTCGCCATGCAAACGCATTAGCCACTGACATTCACCCTTCTGGGGACTGCGTCACACTGAGGCCACTTCCTGCTGTGCAGTGATTGGCTGAAGGTGAACGTCGTCATGGCTCTCTTCCTCTGGTGGCCATGTTTGTTGATGTGTCACCTCAAAGGGACTTGTTGAGGAGATCAGCTGGTTGGACCTCAAGTTCAAAGTTCAACAGACTTGGGCTGCCACAGACCTAACCTGCAAATGTGCTTGTCCAGTGCGGTGGGTGAAGCTACAGATACCCTCTACACTTACAGATACCCTTTGTGCTATTTTGTTATCTTAGCTAAATCCATGTTTATCATCAACGTTAGCGTGGTAGCTTTACCCTGTGCGAAGTATTAGCTAGGCTGGTTTAACAAGACGGTTCAGCTAGCAATGTTGCTAGCAGCCACACGGGCTTAGGTGAACAGTCACAAACATTTCCATACGCCTCTAAGACATCGATCCTCTCCTCATATTGACTACAGAATTCCTGTCATCTGGTGTGTCGTTGTGCTTTACGTTTTCGGGACGCTTTGATGACATACGCGTTATCCGAGCTAACATTGAAGTGCCGTTCTGCTAACGTCAAACCTGTTCAGTAAGGCTGAACAACCTGAAATACGTTCGGGTCTGCTTTGTTCAAACAGGTGCATAGCATACGAGAGCTTGCTGGAGAGCAAAAATCGATTTTTAGTCTGACCCGCTGCCCTTTCAGTGGAATTGGACAAAGTAGCTACCAGAAAATGACATGGCAGCTGTCAATCTCACAAGAGCAGCAGCATAGAAGGGAATGTCGTTGCATTTGTGGCTATTGGCCGTCGTTGCAATTGCCCGCATATTCTTTCCCTATCTCAATGGAATAAAACTCATTTGACGTTCATCATCAAGCTTTCCAAGTGCATTATATTATCCTGCGACGTATTTAAAAAGGCGCTGGGGACGTAGCTGTCCATCACAGGCGTATGTTGAGCGAAGACGCTCAAAGTGCAGTGGAAGACGGGGTAAAGTGCTGGTGAGGGTGGATTTAAAATGCATGTGGCCATGTAGCTACAGAATCCGGTCTTTGCACTGCAGGATCTCGGTTTGCATACAAAATTGAATGGAAATAGTTTATAAAGTTCCTTATTTGCATCATGTGCCTGATATCATGTTTGTGTGTGTGATCGAGGGTGATTTTGGCCTTCCATTTGCCTATTTTAAGAAACTTGAGATACATTTTGCTCTCTACAGTTGGCACAAAAAAGTTGAATCAGTTCATCTGGATACTGCTTTGATAACTGGAATGACAATTAACATTCTGAATCTTACAATGCTGTGATTGCAACTATTTCCCAGTCCTCTGTAAATATTACTCATTACCACTGAATGTGCAGTCAATGTACAAGTGGCATATGGAATCGTCTCTGGTTTTGGTCATTACGCAACTGCAAGAATGGGAATACCTGCTGTCAGCTCAGACTGAAGATGTTTCCTGTATGAGTAATGAAATATATATTTCAATAAAAGTAGTATCCAGATGAACTGATTCAACTTCCTTGTGATTTCCTTACCTGGACTATTGAATGTGGATAAACAACATTCCGCTGTTATACGTATGCCAGTGATGAAGGATATCAGAAAATGGAATAATTTTTCAATACACTTTCAGTTCCTAGAGTGAAAGCTCTTATGGTCAAGGGTTGGTCCACATGTGCCAGTGAGAAAGGATGGATAATTTTAGAGTATATTTCTTTTGTTGTTGTTTTTCTCGTTATTTACTTTTATCTTTCTTTATCTACTTCTGTGTTGTTAGTCTGCACACTTACCATGGCTGATACACTACCTGGATTTCCTTTTGCTGATATGAGGTAGATGCTGTCATTTTATTTATAACCCATGAACAATTTTCCAAAATATGCCCTCAAAGTGAATTAGATTAAAACCATTGGGCATGCCTTGTATTGAACTTTCAGCTTCTTTGAGATTATAGTATTTGATTTATATAATTAAGAGGGAGCATGGATCAAGAGGAAGGGTGGTCATCCAGTAATCAGAAGTTTAGTTGCTCCATCCTCATCCTCTACAGAAAGTGTGTAGAAGTGTCCTTGAGCGAGACAGCAAACCCCCAACTGCTCAAGCCCTGAAGTGGAATAGTGACCTTTCCAGGTTCTTTCCCTGCCTTTTGTTCAACGAGCACTGGGATCGGCTGTAGTATGAGCCCATGTACATGAGTACATGGCTGACAATGGATGGATGGATTTCTTTTTCTGTATTACCAAGATATCACCCTGCTTAAAGGGATGCATCGTATCAGGCCTTGGATGAGCCCCATCTCATGTGGCTTGATCTTGTCCGATTATATTTGGTCACACTCTTATTTTATGCATTTGTTGAAAGAAAAAAAGCAGAATGACCATGGAAAAACATTGTATAGCATCTTACCCAACTGAAGATCACTAGAAAAACCTAACGAGCTTTCCCCAATGCATTTCTGAACAAACAAATGGATTGATATTATGTCCTAAAAGTAAAAGAACCAAATTTATGCAGTGGCCCTGTTAACATCCAACTACTTTGACTACAACCTGATAGATCAATTAGAGTTTTGTGCTTATTGAGATGTTTACAGCACCCCACCCTTTACTGTTTAAAATAGACATGCGATTGAGAATAGAAATGAGAAAATACAAGTCATTATGAAGACTTATTGACGTCGGGTGTTCCATATCCCCTTTTCTTAAGAGGCAAGTAGGATATCTTTAGCTGCTTAGCAGTCTTAGATATTCTAAAACAATAAACAAATAACTAAAATGATTTCTCAAATGTTCTTTTCTCCCCTTTCACTCAATCCCTCCCACCTGCATCTTGTTCATTTTTTTCTTCCAGGTGATGAGCTGATAGAGACCATTGAAGAGCCTCATTCTGCCTCATTGAGTGACATGATGGAAGGATTAGAGGTCACATGTGTGTCAGAGGGGTCACCCGAGTTCACCCAGCTCAATGATGACAATAAAGCTGGGATGCATGAAGAGGAATTTATTTACCTCAGCAGTAGCGATGAGACGGGTCAAAATCAAGCAGATAACGGAGAAAAGTTTAAAAGTTTAAAAGTGGATCTTCAAATGGAAGTACAGGCAGAGTGGAATACTCAAAATCTAATGGAGGTCTGTGGGAAGGAGCAGGATGCTGATGGCAGATTATCCCCAACAGCAGATTCCAGACCTGTTCATACAGTCTCAGTTGAGGCTGGTGAAACCTCAATTGCCCCAAAAGCTACTTTGAGTGAGGTGGTAGAAAGTGAGCCCTCTGTTCTCAAAGGTCCAGAAGAAACCTCATTGACAACTGAAATGAAGAAAGAATCCTCTGACCCTTCTCTAAATGAAAAAATCCAGCCCTCAACCCCAAGTCATGGACATTCAGAGGAAATATTGCCTGCTATCAATAATGTGACCATAGAGAATTCCTTGTCCTTGACCAGCCAAAACAGTTCTGAACATTTGCTGTCAAACTTGTTGCCAGAAAACATGATGTTATATAGCCCCTCAACCCTAGGGTCTGACCCTGTTGACTGCCCAGTTGCTTCCAGCCCTCAAACTGGTGCCAACACCACAGTCCACACAAACCCCTATGACACAGACTGCAGCCATAGACTCATTTCCCATATCCAGGGCTCACTGTCCCAGGAATCTCTGCTGGATGAGCTGGAGTCGGAGCTTTTGGCCTATCAGCTGCCTGAGGGTAGAAGTGGCGGGGAGGGGAAACAGAGCCCTCCTGTCAATGGCCTTCCCACAGACCAAGATGGCTGCATGGTGGTCTTGGAGAAGTGTGTCCAATACAAGTATGCACAGCAGGAGAAGGCTATAAAGAGGTAGATCAAATTACTTGAAAATCTCATTTTATAAGCTGTAAGTGTTACAGTGCACTGCAGTTTAGCTAAAATATTTATATTGACCTGCTGAGTCAACTTTTTCAGAAATGTCCAACTCATGATAATATTCTTTTAATGAATGCATTGACCTTGGTTGTATGGCTAATAAATCATCTAAACAATCTAAACTAAATATAATGAAATATTTTGTATTTTTAAGGTTGGAGTATTTGGTCAAATAGATCCCTCAAGTAGATGTGAGCTAATATTAGTTCAACCTCCCTCATTGAGTTTACAAATAGCTATTAATATCAACATTAAGGATTAAGCATTAAGAATATTTCTCCTTTGCCTTAATAATTACTGACCTTGAACAACCAAAGCACTTTTTGAGTTGTATACATATTTTACTGTACTTTTATCTTGACATTTTAACGTTAATTACTAAATCTCATTAACTCACAAATATAGTGATAATGCCCCCTTCAAAATTAAGACAAACCTTGACCCCAAAACTGAGGTATGTACTGTTGGAAGCATGTAGTTCTGATAAACGATTACAGTACTATTGCATTATGCAATATTAAGTAAAGAATAACTCAGTTCTGCTATTTTCCTTTCCTCTTACCTTTATATTAAATGACTTTTTTCAGCTGTCAATTTTCATGCAGTAATAACTGTCTGAAGCAATAAACCACAGTACTATGGTTGAATCATGATCTTTTTACCACACATATGTGTGTCACTCATAGCTTTGATATCCCCAACTCAACTTTACCTGGACTTCACAGCAACATTTGAATCTTTCAATATGCATTGTGTGCTGTCGTTTAACTATTATGTGTGTAGGTTGCTTGATGAGAACAAGAAGCACCAAGATCTGATCTTGGGCATCTGTGCAGAGAAGGACACCATGCGAGAAGAACTGAAAAAGACGGCTGAGATGGAGAAACAGTACATGGCCACCATTAAGAAGGTCAGCCTAATTCTTTTTAACCAGTTCAGGCCACTTTGAATAATTTAGTTTAGAGGACACACTCTAGGATTCCAGAGAGTTGAATCTGTTCTTCAGAACATCTAGTTGGAGACACGTTTTATCACTCTTCTAAGTGACTTTGTCTGTCTTAACTGACTGCCCTATCCCCAACCTTATAAACAGCATAGTTGCATAATGATCGAAACCAGCAATTGGTTTCATATGGATATTACTTTGACAATTAACTAGAGTCTCAATGGCCATGTGTATTCACAGAGGATTGCAGAATAGTTGTAATGACTGCATGGTAACAAAGGCTTCAAACAGCATCGTGAAGTTTGCAGAAGAGAGTTGTGGGGTTGATGGGACAGCCTACAGGAAAGAGACTATTGCATTAGAAAATTAGTGCCAGGCCGACCACCTCTCACCGAACGTCTCTAAGACCAAGGAGGTCATTGTGGATAACAGGAGAGGGGGACACACTCACCCCCTCGGTCGCCATCGACAGCACAGTGGTGGAGAGAGTGGACAACTTCACATGTCTGGGATCTAACATCCATAAAGACCTGAGATGGACCAGCTTCACCAGCTCTGTTGTTATAGAGGCCCTACAGTGTGTGTGTGGCCAGATTTAGATTCTGATTGTTGGCATACACTTTGTCAGATAATAAGGACGTTGTGTTCCTTCTTTACCAGGGAAAACAAATACTGTTGAGTGGATATCATTGATCAAGGTCTGTCGAGCTCCTTTAAAAAGAAAGAAAGAAGGCATATGTAAACCTACATGTCATATAATGGCATCATTATTTCAGGTTATTCAAGCCTTCCTATTAGGAAATTAGGAATGCTAAATAAGGGGGCGGCATGGCTCAGTGGGTAGAGCGGTCGCTTGGCAATCGGAAGGTTGCAGGTTTGATCCCCGGTCCTGCAGAGAAGTGTGTCGAGGTGTCCTTAAGCAAGACACTGTTCCCCTAACTGCTCTGCCCTGTGATAGACTGGTGACCTATACAGGGTGTACCCCACCTCTCACCCAATGAGAACAGAGATAGGCTCCAGTTCCCCCGCGACCCGATTTCGGATAAGCGGTTGACAATGGATTGAGGGATGGATGGAATGCTAAATATTCCTTCCCTTCCTTGAGGTTTATAAATAAAGTTCGCCAGAAAACTTTCTAGCTCTTCTCTTGTTTCGTGGGTTGGGCAAGACTGAGATGACTCTGAACATGTTGTCTGACCTGATTTTAATCTATGACTGGTTTGTATTTTGCAGCTAGAGAGCAGGGTGGAGACACTACTGAAAGACCTGAAAGAGTCAAGGGACAAGCTAATTCACCAAGACCAGGCAGCTAAGGGTGCCATACAGCAGATGCAGCGGGAAATGGCACTACGTCTAGATCAGGTAAAACCACCAGCTAGAAGGTCACCATTAGATGTTGGTCATCCACTACGGTTTTTCTATGTCCTCCCCTTTTCCTCCACAATTTGGTATATCCAGTTCCCTGTTCTCCCAGATCTCATCATTGCGCATAACCCCTACAGTAGTAGTACAGAAGAGCTCACATTGATATAATAAAAGCATTTGTGAGCTCTTGTGCTAGTCATGCACAGGATGGAGGGAGGTGGAGATACATAGTAGCAGCTTCAGTTAAATCAAGATAGATAAGATGAGATCAGATATTCCTTTATTAGTCCCACCGGGGAAATTACGGTGTTACAGCAGCCAAGTGGAAAGCACAGTAAGAGAGGCATAAAATCTGAGGCATAATATATAACAGCAATTTAAACAAGGGGAAAATATGAACATTACACTTGGAGTTGATTGAATGGTATGTGATCCAGTAGTTCACCTATTGAATTTGGTATGTTGGAGAAGCAGTGCTGATTGTGTAGTCTGACAGCTGTAGACCTGCGGAGATGCTTCTTCAAACACATCTCTAAAAGTTGAACAAGTTCCTCTGGACACAATAGTCCAAAAATTAGTTTGAATCCGGTCCTTTGAATGTCGATTTAAAAGACAAGAGGACATTTCAACATTAATCTGAAAGTCATCTTCAGTCCTGAGTCAAGAATATGAGGTGTTTAAGTCCCTGATAAGGGATAGAGATGTAAATCAGGGTACTCACACTTTGATCTGTTCTAAGTGTCTTGATGAATACTCAATAATCCAGGCAAGGGAATCACAAAAAAGGTGAATCGGTTCAACTGGATAATTTATTCAGGTGACCTCTTCAGTCTGAGACTGAAGAGGTCACCTGTTTGAGAGACAAAATGTTTCTGAATAAAGTTCTTACCCAGTTGAACTGATTCACCTTTGCAATCTGATTTTAGTGCTGTTAATGCTCCGACCAACAAGAACAGGGATGAGTAGTACACACATCTCAAAAGTTGAAACCCATCTCTACTCATTCTGCTTCAAAGGCAAACAAGAAGTGTGAAGAGGCACGACAGGAAAAGGAGACTATGGTGATGAAATATGTGCGGGGTGAGAAGGAGGCCCTGGACCTGCGGCGAGAAAAGGAGACGCTGGAGAAGAAGCTAAGGGAGGCTACAAAGGAGGTGGACCGGCAAGCCCTCAGAGGAAACCAGCTGGCCCAGGAGAAAGGCCGGCTACAGCAACTGTGTGATGCAAAGGTAACATTAACATCGTAGTGGTGGTTGAAATAACTAACACTTATTTCAACAGGATGTACGTACATAGTTACAGAAAATTAAACTGGAATTGTGACAAGGAAAATAACCCAGCAAAATATAAAGAATCCACCACAGGTTTGATGAGACTGGTAGATATTTGACTTGTATCAGGTACTGGCTGAGTAGGCAAAAGACCTTTAAGCATCCTTAATGAATATATTTTGTTGGCTGCATACTGTAGAATTAGGACTCATTCCAGTTTTGACATTACAGTGAAAAAGGAAATATTCTTAACATTCAGAACAATGGATTTAGATATTGAGGAGGAACAATGGAGATTCTGTCCTGGTGGTGGAACAACAGAGCAGCTCTTTACACTTGTAAGGATCATGGAGGGGGTCTGGGAGTATGCCCATCCAGTCTACATGTGTTTTGTAAATCTGGAGAAGGCTTATGACCAGGTCCCCTGGGAGATATTGTGGGAGGTACTGTGGGAGTCCCGGGTCAGGGGTCACTACTCAGGACCATCCAGTCTCTGTAGGCCCACAGTGAGAGCTGTGTCTGGGTTCTAGGTAGTGAGTCGGACTCTTTCCTGATGGGGGTTGTCCTCCACCAGGGCTGCTGCTTGTCACCTGTCCTGTTAGTGATGTTCATGGACAGGATGTGGAGGTGTAGTGGTGGAGGAGAGGGGTTAGAGTTTGATATGCTATTTGCAATATTGTATAACTACTCTATTCTCTGGTTGAGTGTTTCAGCTGTCTATTTATCCTCAGGAAGGGGAGGTTGTATGGTACTCCCGAGAGCTGGACAAGATAAAGGAAGAGGTCAATTCCCAGGTCATCAAAGTCAAATGGGCCCAGAACAAGCTCAAGAATGAAACAGATGCCCATAAGGTAAATTAGCAGCTCTCAGATGCAATACTTTCTTTACTAGTGCTTCACCTTTATTTTACCAGTTCAACAGAATCCAGTTCAGGTCAAGATTCTTTTCAGGGGTGACCAGGTCAACAATTATCTCACTAGTGCAGTACACCTATGATAACCAAAGAGCTCATTGATGAGGTACATCAGTTGATTTTCAGATTGAGCTTGCTTCCTTGATATGCATCACTTATGCAAAATAAGAAAAAAAATACATTTTTATTCGTACTGTGTTTGTTGTGCTTTATTTGTATGTCTGCCTCTGTCTGTAAATATTTGCATTCTTATTTCTTGCCGTGTGTGTGTGTGCATGCGTGTGTGTCTGTGTGTGTGTGTGTGTATGTGTGTGTGTAGGAGACTAAAGATAAGCTGAAAGAGACAATGGCCAAGTTAGCCCAGGCTAAAGAAGAAACTGAGCAAATTCGAAAGAACTGCCAGGATATGATTCGCACATACCAGGTTTGTGTATATGTAACATTTAATTGATGCTACTATCATTAGATCAGCAGTCATTAAACCTATGCTACATGTTGAATGGATGCTTAAGGCCAATGCCTATAAGGTTTATCCCTGCCAGGTGGCTAGCCTGTAGGGGATTATAGGTTTGGTTGTGCATGTGCGGTTCATGTCTGCGCCTAATCTCCCAAACTACTGGATCTATCAGCCTGAATGTTCTGTTATGTACAGTAGTGAATGCAAGATGAAGAACCTCTCATAGTTTTAGCTACTGCTGGGATGCAAGTCATGGACTAAACAGTCCTGGCTAGGTTTCCTAGGGGAGGGTGTCCTACACATCTGATGACCCCAGGTCATATCACACCACTGATGATGCACCCAGTGCTCCAGGAGATATTTCTCACACACAGGCAAGAGTGCAGTGTGGAGTTAGTATGTTGTTTGTCTGCACCTCGGATGATTTGTTATCGGTAAGTGAATGTTTTAATAGGACTGGACAAACAGGATAGAAACATTATCTTGAGTATTTTTTGTTCAATCTTCAAGCTGTTTATGCTCATTTAGCTTGAGACTCCCAGTGTTTCCTCTTTAGTTCTCTGGTGACACTGCCAGTTTTCCTGTAGCCCTCAAGATGGTAGCAAAGAGCTACCCGTTGACCCTCTCAGGGAAAGTGTGGAGCGTTAACTGGTGTCCTCTGTTTATTCAACAGTAGTTAACGGTCACAGAACCAACCCCCCCCCCCCC
>OMLC01038398.1:0-14082 GCA_900302585.1 Regalecus glesne
TTATGCAGATGGATGGATGGATGAATGGATGATTAGATGGACAGACATATAGAGATCAATAGAATGATTGATTGATGGACGGACAGACAGACAGACAGATTGAATGATTGATGGATAGATAGATAGACAGATAGATCAATCAATAGAATTATTGATTGATTGATGGATGGATAGAGATCTGATGCAGGGGTTCAGCGCAACATTTCAGGGTATACATGTGGAACGGTTTCTCCTCAGTGAGCAGAGGTGACAGTCAAGGGGAGATGGAGGTTATCACACTCAGGATGCCACAGAGAGCAGACAACGCTAATTCCTCTGACACATTTGAAATTAGGCTGGTCTACCTGTGTGCACCCTACCAGATCCAGGTCAGCTTTACACTGCAGCCATCACCCGTGAGAAAGTAAATTGCCGCACGGCATGACAGACACATTGTGATGGCGCTTTTTTCCCCTTTTCAACCTGTGCTGTCAGCAGACTTGGCATAGAACACAGAGGATTTGTACTGAAGTCTTCTTGACTGAGCTCATCTGCAAGTGGAGCTCAGGTTACCCCCTGCAAAGACAATCTTTATTAATTATCAAGAACCACTTTTGGTAACTCTGTCCTATGGATGATCTGTGGGAAGACAAGAGCACAGGGTTCTGTTCGTGCATTTATAGATGCCGCAGGTTCCCTTCTTCCTCATATTGAATCAGCTAAATGAACCATCACCATGTCTTCTCCAAGAGGGGGACGCTCACAGGTGAAACAAGGAGACTCAGAAATGAAAACTGACGTGTATCTGATAAGACATTGACATAGAAAATAGATGATGACGTGTTCAAGGAAAAATATGAAACTGAGCTCACCAAGTATTAGTTTAGGATAGCAGCTGTGGTGAAAAATGACAAGATTGAAGGGAAGGGCTAAAAAGAAAGCTGTAAGGATGTAATCCAGAGCGTTCAAGGGAGTGCGAGAGGCAGATTTCACCAGTGTATTTGACATTTTGCCTACCTATACATATGAGAAGTGTACATCTGTGAGCGCAATCAATTCTGGTGTCTTATCATAGTTCCTCCGGGCAGCAGACAGACTACCCACAAGGCCCTACAGGGAAGCAAGAGCACAGTCGCGGCCCAAAACATTGCCAAATCCAAAGGAACAGAGACAACAATGTGGCCAAGAGCCTGCAGAGCAACAGCTCCACACTGACCCGAGGAGCACATGCCAGTGTCCAAAAGCACAACCCAGGCCCACTACCCCTGTGGAGTACTCCGACTGCCAACCCCCTGGTGCAGGTACAGATGAGCTGCAGATGGTAAGCAGAGACCGCTGGGCTAGAGTCGAGCCCTGACATCGCCAGCCTTGCCCTCGAAGCAGGCAGGTGGGGGGGGGGCATGCTCATTCCAGCCTGATAAAGGGGAGTGGGCAGCTGTGCAGCCACCGGGTATACACCACCTCGCTGCATGCATCCGGCACACAGCAAACCCTAACCAAGGGTTTCCAGCATGGTGGGCTGTCCTGTGTAACAGGCGAGCGAGCCCCCAGCCAGAGCACCCCTGCCACAAATGCAAGCCATGGACAGACACAGCTAATGTTCCGCCATCTGACACCCGGCCCCATGGTGAGAATTACCCCATCTGCCGAGAGCAGTGCGGAGATCACACCCACGATAGCAGCCCAGGACAACCCTCTCCCAAAGGGCAATTACCACCATACCCTGGTCTACTGACCACTAAAAGTGCTTTACAATGCATGTCTCACCCCACACCCCAAATTCACTGCATACATGTGCCTAAAAACCAGCAATGTGCAAAGACAATTATGACACATTGCTAATTGTTACATTAAGACTTTTTAGCTTTTTTTATTTTATTGCTGATGCTGCAGTGTCAAGGAGCAAAACTACAATTTTACTCTCTTATGCTGGCGGGGATTATATAGTTTGAATGACTAATCCCTGATTAAAAACTGCAGCTCACTCAGAATTGAGCTGATGAGAAATGCAACTTTTATGCTTATTTAGGGGGCACGCAGAGGGTATCTTGAATCTTATGAACTGGAGCTTTTCTTTTCAGTTGCTTTGTCTATTTACGTTATTCTCAGCATTCTCATTTGAATAGTTAAAGGACATAGGGAGGGAATTAATTTGATCTTGTGAAGGTTTTAGTCATACTTAATTGTGTTTCTCACGCCCCACAAACACCTTTCTCTTCCATCTTTAACACTCCAATTCAAGATTTACACCCATAGCACTAAAAGTGCCAAAGACAAAACACAAAAGTGAATTTCACAACAATAAATCAGAAGCCACAGTTGGTGCGTATGTGCTAGCCTCCTCCGCGGGGCTTGCATTGCATGTATGTGCATCCTAAATCACAGGCTTTCGTGTGGTTAATGTGATTTCCCCCTGGGTTTGTGCAATGGCTGTCACTCTCACGTGTTCGTCTATGACACCGAGCTCAATGTTAAGTCTTGAGGGCATCGTTGGAAGGCTGATGTAAGTAAGAGTCTCGAAATTATGTTCAGACCCCAGAATGACGCCAACTCCTTCCGTGTCCATGCAAAGATAAAATAAACTGAAGCAATGTTCCCAAATGAGGTGGACTTACTTGCCAGTCCATGTGCCAATAAGTTAATGATGCTATCCTGTGTCTGCTCATGGTCTTTGGATTGTGGTATTATGTCTTTTCTGCTCGCTGACCGGCGTACATATTGAGTGGTATTCTTAACTCTGGAGGTATTATTATCTCATCAGCAAACTGTGACATGGATCTCACTCTAATAATAATAATAATAATATAAAATCTCTTTTATACACACAGTGCATATCAATTAACAATTAAAATGTAAATACTCCAGATTTAGCTGCCTTGTTAATTTTCATCTGTTGTCTTAAGCCATTAGGGGTTATGTATCCCGCTCAATGACACTTCAATGTGCTTTCTGAAGGAACCGGGGATTTAACCATCAGTCTTCAAATCACTAGATGACCACCCCACCTTCTGAGATACAGTACCCTGTATTATTTATTACGAATATCAAATGTGCATACTGATTACCGAGTAAGTAAATCTACAGCTTGAGTGTTAATCCTACATAATCCCAATTTTCTCAAATAAACTTTAATATATACACAAAACAGTGGCAGTTATTTAAAATAAATCAAAAACAGGATTTTTGTACAATTTTTTGCACAACTTTATGAAGTGGCGTTTTAATTTCTTTATTATCTTTGCAAATCACCAATCAGTGGTGAATAGATTCATTTTTAGAGTTTTTTTCCAGCCTCGCGACCTGAGGGCTTTGCAATGACACCTCACTTTTAATAGTCGAACAAGTCTACAATACCGTGCTGATCCATGCAAGAATACTTTTTTAATCAAACTTTTGTACTTATATTTATTCTTCTGTCTAAATTATTGTCTTGATCGCTGCCTGGAAGTTGCAGCTTAGCAGCAGTTTTATAAGGCACTGCATCAATAGATTTAGGAGACAATAAAGCTTCTGTATGTAGTATTTATGTCCAGGTCTTTTTTTTCAGCTATTTGATGGAATTCAAGCTGTTTTGCACAGTGGGAAAATCGGTCAGAGAAGTTTTTTTAACTGTACTTCGAATGCTTTCCTTTAACGGCAGGAGAAAACTGAGGAGTGCTGAGATGCCATGCTACGGAGGGAGGATATAGATGGACAGATAGAGACTTTATTGATCTCACAAAAGGATATTAGCATCTTTGGTACAAAGCCTCCTATACACAACATAAATACGCAGATAAAAAAATACCACACAACCTCCATAGAAATCAGAATACATTAACACAAGAGTTCAGAGGTTCAATGAGTTTAGAACATCAAGGGCAGAAGGAAAAACAAATTTTAAAGATGAGCCATGACCAGGTGAAGGACTTGTGCCTGTACCTATAGGAACAGCAGATGAAGACTGGAAAAACCTTGGAGAAGAGACATGGCAAGCTCTGCTAAAATGGTGCAGGTCACACAGAAGGGACCCCGCAGGAAACATCTTGAAATGGACTCGGGGTACCTGCGGAAAGAAATGCACCGTTGGCAAAAGCCTTCTGACGTTGATGAATGTTGTCCTAGGAGCGTTGGGTAATATCCTCTGATGAGATGCAGCGTGTGCTCCGGCCCACAAGGTTGTGAGTACAGGAAAAATGATGACGCGGGAGCGTTGAGAGCTGTGTGAGTCTGTGGAGCAACGCCAAAGGAGGGAAGATGGAGGAGTCACGGGACCACGAATAAACCCTGTACCAGTAGAGCATTACCAAGGCACACCATCTCAGGTACCTTTGAAAGACCGCAAGATATAGCAGACACCATGATGTGGTTAATGTGTTGATCTAGAACAGTTTTCTTCACCATCATAGATAACATGGCGGATTCACTCCTATACAGGGATCATATGGACTTGGCTTCAGACAGGAACATCATCCAGGGATACATATGAGAGGGAGCAGCCGGACCTGACCCAACATACATGACACTTCATATATGTTGGGTTTTGATATTTTATGTCATCAAAACATTTTGTTTTTAAGCAGATTGATATCCATCCATCCATCCATACATCCAGGCCTGTTGGCAGGGATAAGCAGCAGCTGTGAGTTACGGGTAGAAGAGCCACAGGAGGTGTTCGTCTGGTTACAGCACATCTACACCGGGCTGATTTTGCTGTTATTGATCGGATTACTCTCTCCTGCTCCTGGGCATTTTCTGTGGATGGTTGTAAACATATAAGAGCCGAGAACTGCAACTTACATTTAAAAAAAAGCCTGGCACTTTTCCCTACATCCATGATGTGAATTGCTTTCGTGTAAATTGCTTGCTGAGACTCTGCCCTTGTTTTGGGCTTTCCTTGACCTCATTTCTTCTTCCCAATACCACGGAACTCTTAATCATCAACACCTGAGGATGTTCTTCTCAGTTTCTGGGCTGGACTATAGATACATACTGGTATCTTTTGTATGAACTGGCAGTTATTTTTTCGTTTCGTTTTGTCTTGTCTCATTATTTCCTTTTGGGTGTGCTTCTGTTCCCTTTGTGACTGTCATACAGAAAAACCTTCAAGATAAAATTATTTAAAAAATAAAAAAGATCATATGGCTTAGCGGAACAAGCCACATTTAAAAAAAGCCTGGGGTTTCTCTGAACAGCGACGTTAATTCTTTCTGACCGCAGATGTGGATGTGCCAATAACAATATAAGCTCCTTATACTATCTCGCTGTCATACTATGTAACTTTATTTCAAACACAGTCACCGTCTTGACAAATGCATTCAACCCAGCTGAACTGTGCACGGTGTTAGAAGTAGATTCTGTGTTAAAGCATCGGCTCAACCAGTTTTAAACTCAAATCACTGTTTCTCCACACAGTAAATAGTGATTTTCAGATGGAATGAGAGTGTAATTCTTCCAGGGATACTGGATAAGCCTGTGCAACGGAGGAGAACATTTAGAAGGGCCAAAAACAAAAGGAGATTAGATCTACTTGTTGAGATGTGTTGGGCAATGAAAATCTTTCGACATACATTGATTGTAATCATTTATTCTCTTCTTCTACCATTGAAAGAACCTGTCTAGCAAAGCAATTTCTGAGAAATAATACGTTTTTTTTGGACGTCCCTTATATTTTTATTATAAAGCACACAAATGATGCTAGAATATCTGGGGGGGGTTAAGGCTTTATGGTACCCTAAGCAGAAAATGTTTTGAGGGGGCTATATCGACTCAGTGCAACCAAGGCTATTGATTATTTTCAATACTTCACACTGCAGGTTCGAACCCAACATGGTGAGTCAGTAAGGGCATTCGGCCTTATTTCTGCATTGAAGCCACCGCTCTCTCTCTCTCTCTCTCTCTCTCTCTCTCTCTCTCTCTCTCTCTCTCTCTCTCTCTCATCATATTTATCTATTATTGATAATATGTTCAAGGTGCTGATTCTCTGTGAAAGCACACAGATGAACTTAAAGGAAATAGCCACCATTTAGGGAAATACTTTAAATGCTTGCTTAAATGAACCTACAGAAAGATTAAAACAAGAGTTAAAACAAACATCTGACACACAATGATTAATGGTGATTATATATTTCTTCCTTCAGTCGTCAGATTTGTATCAACACTAGAGGGAAAACAAGGGGCTGTGGTAGCTCAGTAATAGAGCAGGGGTTTCAGGAACTGACAAGCCAGGGGCTGCGGAACCCACCGCAGGGCATCAGGAAGGTCATCCAGCCTTAATCCACCAAGCCAACGCATTGTGTGAGAAGATGGGAGTAACCGGAGTACAACAACGTGTAAACGGGTAAATATATTCAAATGTATACGGTGCTTTTAGTGAGCACTCAAAGTGCTTTTCAATGGATGAAGCTGTACAGTGGGATCAAACCTATGACACCTGAGACCATAAAACCCTCTGTGCATGCTCTACCATTGAGCTGCCGTGGCCCCATGAATGTAATGTGATGTATGAATAACAGCACAGTGTAGAGAGATGGTGAATCACAATCATAAAGACTGTTCCATGGCTGCAAATGGAGTGTTATCCTGATAAAACACACACACACAAATGTGTCTACACACTTAACTGATGTATGTGTGTGTATGTGTGCTTCTGTGAGAAAGTAAAATTATGAGTGCTACTCTTTAATAATATTGATTAATAATGGTGACAGAATTTAATAGGATTAATAGTAAGAGATAATCACCTTAATCCAATGCTAAATTTCCTGTTCTGTATTCTTTCACCTTGTTTTAGTTTGATTAAAAGTGTTTAATTCATTTCAAGACATCCCCTATCGTAAGTGAGCACAATCATCTGACTTATGTAATATATATAGTTATATAATCAGTGGCTCATACAGTAGAGGATGAGAAGCCATTTTGATCAGTGGTGAGGTCGATTTTGTCTCTGTGGCGGCAGTCTAAGTAATCATTATCTTGGGGAAACGAGGAGAAATATGAACTTTTCTTCTAAGCAGAAATCGACCACAGCTTAGCCTGCTGCTTAGATAAAGACATCTGAAATGGGAAACTCATGAAATATGTAATGAAGACAAAGGTAAAGTGTGTGCCAGAGAGTCAGGTGTTGCAGGTTTGTGTCCCACTGCCGGGCTTGGCAAATGTGAGCCATTCATTGTAAAGAACTTTGGGAAGTGGCTAGACTAGAAAGCCCCAACGTAAGAACAAGTCCATTCACCATTTATTATGTATACATCTGCTACTTCCATGTTTTATGTAATGCTAATTATATGCTCTCCAAGTCTAATGTGCCAGGGGGTACAATGGATAGCATATCCATTGAGGGGCGGCATAGCTCAGCAGGTAGTGCGGCCGTCTGGGAATCAGAAGGTTGCAGGATCGATCCCCGGTCCTGCATACAGCATGTCAGGGTGACCTTGAGTAAGACACTTAACCCCTAACTGCTCCCCGAGCGCCATACGTTGGCAGCTCACTGCTCCTATACAATAGGTGGGGTCAAAAATGCAGAGAAATCCAAATTTCCCCTTGCGGGACTGATAAGGGAATCATTTTATTTATTTATTTTTATATACATATTAAGTCAATGGTGTTAGTTATTTATAATTACAAAGTACGTTTCTTTCTGTGACTACAGATTCTGCAGGGACAGTTAATTTCTATCATTCAAGGTTGAGATTTTATGTTTCCAAATTATATATGTGTATGCACGCACGCAAGCACGCACGCAAGCACGCACACACACACACCGCATTAGAAGAGGGTCCATATTTACCTGTAAATCAGTACCCACATTGTGGATGTGGCCACAGACTTGAATGGAGCTTGGGGGATTAAGGCTGGATGCCCTTACTGACAACCACATCTGGCTCATCAGTTCCCAAAATGAACACTCTATCTATGGAGCTCTATGCAGCGCCACAGAAGAATAGTTGGAATTTCTGTAAGTCTAGTCTAGGTTTATGACTGTTAAGTGGACTACAAGAGGACAACATAAGAGATGGACCACATAATACTTGTATCATACATTTCAGAAAGAACAGCCCTGGCCAACAAACAAACTCAAACGTATCTCCACTCATTTTTCCTCCCACTTCTCTCTCATTGTTCCTCTTTCATTCTCTCTGCCCCTGCCAACGCTTTATCCCTCTTTAGCACACCTCTCTGTCACTCACACCCATTGTTTTGCTGCAGACAGCTCCATTTCTGAGGACGTGGCATCACAGGTATATGCCAATCTCTCTCATCTGCTCCATCTCTGTTTACCTCCTGGTCATCCATTTAATTTTCTACCCCTTACCCACCACAACGCTCTGAAACACGGCTTTCAAGAGAACAGAGCAATAACCCCCCCCTTCTTGCTTGTTTAAAATACCTGGCTAATTTTGGCTAATCTGCAGCGCTGTTTCTCATCTAACACTATGTCCATGATGATTTCAGAGTTCTCTGTCACCTGTGCACTGTTATTATATTATATCCTTTTTATTGCACCAATGGAAACAGACATTTATAGAGGCGTTCTAAAACCCAGGGAAACGGTCGCCAGCACCATCGATTCAGCTTTGAGACAAAACTACGAGGAGAGCAGACATTTAGACATTTTAACACCATCGATAAAAGTCTCCAGAGAAAAATAGAAGGCAGGATGGGTGGAGAGAGCGAGAGAGAAAGACAGCTCACATCCTTCTTTTCATGTCTCACTAAGGGAAATATCCCTTGAATAGCCTCAACAGACGCATTTCAATACCTTAGATGATGATAAGAAGTTTATTCAGAATAAACTTCTCATCCAGTTGAACCGATTTACCTTAACTGGATTATTGAGCATGCATCAGGACATGATTGACCAATGGCTATTTAGTAATTTTAAGTAAAAAGCAGGTAAAGAAATACAAGTAGACACCATGTAATTGGTTTGTTGATACTTATTGAGAGTCATAGTGTGTGGGTTTTAATTATGATCGGCTGTTTGAGCTAAAATGTGCGCATTTTATTTGTGTCGTAATGTTCTGACTCCACTCTTGAGTACCAATCTGTGTGTCGGCATGTTTGAATGCAAACCACTTAGCAACACTCGTGGCTTTATGTGCACACGTGCGGGTGAGTGTATTTGAATGTGTCAAGTCATTAACGCCATTCTCGTAGCAGAGAGCCTGACTTCACGATCTGAAGGATTCTCCAGTGTCACTAATGCAGTCCCACATCGGTGTTAACAGCCTGCTCTTTAACACCACCATGCATTACACTGAGAGGAGGCATACCACCATCAGCACCCACTAACGCAGTATTGAACTGAGAGGGAGGAGAAGAAGAGAGAGTGGAAAGTGGAGTGTTTTCACTTTTCAGGGGCTTTCATTTTAAAACACAGGCCTAAAGGCAGCATGGATGCTTGGTCTTTAGAAAATTAACACACTTAGTGCCCCACCAATGGCTGCACATGTGTACATGTATGCATACATACACTATAATGAAGCTGCAATAAAAACACTTTTGTGTACTTTAAGACATGGTCCCTAGAGGAGGGGAGAGAGAGAGAGAGAGAGAGAGAGAGAGAGAGAGAGAGAGAGAGAGAGAGAGAGAGAGAGAGAGAGAGAGAGAGAGAGAGAGAGAGAGATGTGAAAGTAGAGGCTTAACCATGACACACAACCCTCTAGCATTTACTTTGAACTCTCCTTTCCTTCTCTCTCCCTCGCCTACCTTTCCTTCTGCCTTCCTTCAGGGTGGGGAAGGGGAGACCATCATTCCCACAGTGTGGCAGTGGGAGTCATACGTAAATAACCAGGGGACATGGACGTATGGAAGTAATCGGGCCGTAAACAAGTAAACAGTTTGAGGAAAAATAGCTAAAAGGAAAGGGCCGAGGACGGCTCCATACACTACAGTTAGAAATGCTCCCACATCCACTTTAACCGCACAGTAGCTCTCTGGGAGAAAATCTAGCAGGCTCATATGAAAACCTATGCATAGAAAGTCAAGCAAGGGATATTCCAAATTTTTCACAAGCTTATTCTTTCCCACTGTACATTTTGGTCATAATATTCTACTCACTGGCTTCCTTTCAGAGTCTGTGGATATAGGACCATTTCCAGAAACATCTTTACAATGAACGACTGATGTCATGTTTCAACATTTCCAATCTAACCCAATTATCTAAACCACACTTTAGGAAGTGAAAACTAAAGTAAAGCAATTTAAAAGTTATGATCTGAAATGGTCAATATGTAGCAATAGTTGCAAATGTGCAAAAATGTTGCATGTGGTAATTTAGCAGCAGACAGACAAGGAACTGGGATTCAATTGACGAGGCTATTGTCAAAGGATGGTACATAACCTTATTTCCCATCAAAGTCAGCAGCCATAGTTTCCCAGCAACATTGGTGTGCTATCTACCGATGTGTTTGGGTTTGGAACCCAAACAACTGAAGCAAGTCATTGCAGAGTTAAGCTTTGGCGATTGAAACCTGCTGTTAGAATCCTTCTGCAGGTGAAGGCTGCTTTGGTCTTTGCTGCCCCACTCAGGAAATGTGTACAGACTAAGGGGTGAAATGCTTGTGACCCTGAGATACCTGCCAAAGATGCGGAACGGTTCATTGCAATGTGGATGCTCTAACTGTCCTGCCATCAAGCACTACCATCAAGAAGTAGAACCTGAGACATCTTAGCTCCTGCAGTTTCTGCTTGTAGCAAAGTATCTCAGATGATTATTTCACTTGATAAAAAGCTGCTAGTCGCACGGGCTTATGCTTGTTAATTGGCTGATGTGCATGTCACACAGACAGGACATGAGTGAGACAGGAGAGGGGGGGTGTAATGAATTCCTGCCATAGATTTCTAAGGTGGAATTTCATAGTTCTGCATAAAATGTATTTACTGTTGTCTCGTAATGTCAGTGAGATGCTCTGCAAGAGGACAGGTGTCTATAGGTAACAGAGAACTTCTACTCGAAGTGCTATAACTCATATGGGCTAGTCATTATTACAGGAGTGGTTGAGGAGCTTGGGTCTGGTCTGTTGAGACCCTTTGCCTTCTCTGCTACTTGTCTGGCAGTGCACCCGACCCACTGGTTCTTCCTGTAGGTGGCGGGTCCACAGGATGGAGAAGTGTCCATGTTGTTTTTTTGAGCTGAGCCCAGCTGGGCTCGGTGGCAAACTGGGCCACCAGGCGCTCACTGACAGGTCCTCCTTCTGGGCCTGACTCCAGATCAGGGCCCCAGGATCCCTCCAGGCAGGGTAGCATCACTTCTTCCTGGATCTTTCATGGGGTCTTCTTGAGAAAGTTGGGTGATGACTGAAAGAACAAGATCATGGATACAAGTGGCTGAACTGGGTTTTCTCAGGAGGATGTCATGTGTCTCCCTCAGAGACAGGGTGAGAAGTTCAGACATCCATGAGGGACTCGGAGTAGAGCCTCTGCTCCTTCAAGTAGAAAGGAGCCAGTTGGGGAGGTTCAGCATCTAGTCAGGATGCCACCTAGTCTCCTCCCTAGTGGGGTGTTCGAGACACATCCAGCTGGGAGGAGGCCACGGGGTAGACTGAGGACCAAGTGGAGGGATTCTATCTCCACCCTGGCCTGGGAAGGCCTTGAGATCCGTCAGACCTGGTGGATGTGGCCAGGAGAAAAGAAAATTTGGGAGTTCCTGGCTGAAATCTGCTACCTCAGCGACCCGACACCGGATAAGCGGTTGACGATTAATGGATGGATGGATGGACGGTTGACTAGCAATGTGAACGGACTATAGGCTTCTGCTAGCTAACCCAACTAAACCCAGTAGCTTCATCCGGACAGGTGCTAATCTGGAGACTAACACAACAACCAGATAGTCCTCAGAGCTACACTGAGCTTATCTGGCAATAACAGATAACCACCAATCCCAATGAATATGCTAATGGACAGAGGCCTATGGACTGGTAGCCTTCTCTGGAGGACCACCTATCTCCAAAAAAGTTACCACGCTGTTTGTTGTTTTTTTGTCTAGTTTAAGCAAAGTGACTGAAAACGTTCTGGTCCCTTTGATCACATTGACTCAGGCCTGTAATTTTTATTCATTTTTTTTCATCTTGCCGCAGTGTGAGTTTATGTGTTGAAGAGGAGCGCTCTTACATAGCACAATGGAGTTCATGATTTTATTTACCTTGTGCCTTATATGGAGTCATTTTGGATGCAGTGACACACAACACTCTTACATGCCTCAGATTGATCAATTATGCAAGGAATCTATTTTCAGTAAATCATGCTGCACACATAAGAATATTTGTAAATGGGACAGTCGCATAATTGATGTCATAGCATTTGAGTTTGGTACTCTGGCTCAGTTAGCAATCACACTCGATGTGTACTCATGCCCAAATCCAACTGAATTCTGCCCAAGCCCACCACTTCAAGCATGGCAGGGCACCGTTCACTGTGCCGTGCCCTGGCATGGTACGGACTAATCACACCAGTCAAACAAACTGGACTTTGGGGGTTAAACAGGCTCAGACACGGTACAGATCACAATGTGAGTACACGCCAGGATGATTTATCAGTCGTCCCATAAGACAGCACTGTAAAGTCGAGTGCAGCGGTGGTCTCATGTCCACAAATTATATCACAAATGATATCCATGATGACAAAAGCTACAAAAATATGAAAAAGTAGATTTACTCTTTAACAAGATGACCCTTGCAAAGTCGCCGGCTGTATCCTAGCACCTGAAATAAGGGGCGATGAACCACTTACTCATCAGATTCGACAACATACCCGTGTTGACCATATTTTCTACTTCATACAAAGTCTACAAGGTCTTAAACTGTATCATGACTGTCCTGCTGTGTGAACATTTAGAAATAACCATCATATATCATGAGGCAGACGGTAAAAAATCCTTTGAAAAATACAGCAGTGCATTTTGAGAAGACCATTTCTGCCCAAGCATGCGTACAGAAAAAAATGTGCTGGATTTAAGGTAAAAAAAAGAGGTTCTATGCATGAGAGATAGAGAGAGATGCTCTCAACAGCCAAGGCCATCTCTTGAATAATTTGTCTAAAAATCCCCATCTCAACATCACATGCAAAAGATGAATGTAAACTCTCTCCCTCACACAGCAGCCTCTCTGTGGTCCAGGACCTTCACTCAACAATTGTTTAATTATTTATTCAAAAAATAACTGTGTAAACTGCCGTGTCAACGTACAAAGGCAAATGCCTATGGGCTAGTTTAAACATGGGGCATACACCGGAAAACAAATTTAAACATGAATAAGGCTTCCGATATGAGAAGGGGAGTTGGGGTGTCCTGTTGGTTCACCAGGCCGAGTGTGTACCACATAAGGCTGAGTCCTTACTGCAGCAGGCCAAGTTCGAATCCGACTCAGGCACTGTGCTGCATGTGATCCCCTCTCTCTCCCCTACCTTTCCTGTCTCTCTCTACTATCCTATCAGATAAAGGATATCAGATAAATGTTAAAAAAATAGAAAAAATTACAGGGGGAGTCTTAAAGTGCAAAGTGGATAAACACAAATTTAGTCTAGTGTCCTCTCTTGTCTTCTGACAGACTTTTAGTCAGTGTCAGGCTCGATGATGAGCTGCTTGTCTGCTCGCACCAAGGACAGATTTAATTGGCTGTAGTAGAGGGCAGCAGGGGAGAGTGCACTATGGTTTCCTATTTCCATGAGCATCACGGGTTAAAAAAGAGAGAGAGGGGAAGAAAATCGTAACAGATTACTACACCAATTTCACACACAAGCAGAAGAGCTCTGGAAAGGATAGATAAGGAAATTCCTATCAAACCACTGCACGCCAAATATGTGTCCAATAGCCAAAAAACACACAAACAGTTTATAATAAACCCAAAATAGTGGTGGAGGAGGCTTCACCCTACAGCGTTGACGTATTTTTAGCACGGTTAGTGATAATTACTATCTACTATACACCATGTACTGCAGACAGCCACAATCACAAATACCACCGGCAGAGTTGTGCACACAAGCAAATGCACACAAGCACACACACACACACACACAGGTGTGAAAATATGAAAACGCACAAACACACACACAGAGTGGGGAATACTGGTAATACTGAATAACTGGGGAATACACAAGCATTAAATTATACACCGACGATACAGT
>OMLC01038403.1:3546-22582 GCA_900302585.1 Regalecus glesne
CTTTATATTGTATTTTTTCCGTTCACATACAGAGTCAATATGTAATTCAATGTGACAGGGTATTTCCATTGGTAGGTAATAAATAGTGTTACACAAGGGTCTCAAACATTGGAATTCTTAACTTAAGCCAGAACGGCTTCCAGTAAAAGCTATATTACCCACCATCCCTCCCTTCCCACCCACTCTACCCTGATCTGAAATAAAACCAAAATGACAGACAGGCACAGGACATAAATAAATAGACAGATACCTAGTTAAAATAAAATAAAATAAAGTTTAAAAAAATAAAAATAAAAACCACAACAACACACATGGGGGGGAGTATCTGGTTTATTAATTTCTAGTTGTTTCCTTTTCTGTTATTTTGTGGGTAGATGGCAGTCCTGTTGAAATATTCTATGAAAGGCTGCCAGGTTTTGTTGAAGGCTTTGCTGGAGCTCGTAAGTGAGAACCTAATCTTTTCGACTTTAATATGAGCCAAGACCTCTTTGAGCTAACTGTTGTGTGAGGGTTGGAGAGCATGTTTCCATTTGAAAAATACAAGACGTCTGGCTAATAAGGTTGTGAAGGCCAGGGTCTGACGTTTTGTTGATGGGAAGTTAGTAACTGTAGCAGTTGAGAAGGCACCAAATAGGGCTGCAAGAGGGTCGGGGCTAAATTCCATGTCAGACACTGATGAAAATGTGTCAAAGATTTGGTGCCAGAGGTCCTCAAGACTTGGGCAGGACCAAACCATGTGGGTAGGATTGGCCGGTAACTGTTTACACCTGTTGCAGCTGTCACTGATGTTTGGATACATTTTTGCCAGCTGGGCATTTGTGTAATGTACTCTGAAAAGGATGCTAGATTGTACTAAGCTGTGCCTGGCGGAAACGGAAGAAGAGTGAACTGGCTCAAGAATTTGGTCCCACTCGTCATCTGAGATCAGCACAACTATTTCCTCTTCCCAGATCAGCTTGAGGCGAGCCAGTAGATTGGATTAAGAGACTCAAAGGAGTTATAGATTGTAGAGGTGGAGCGTCTTTGAGTAGGTTTGAGAGTGAGCAGAGAATCTATCAGTGACCCAGGTCGGTGATTAGGAAAATGAGGGTTAAGTAGTTTGAATAATGTGCTTTACTTGGAGGAAATGAAACAAGTGAGAATGGGGTAAGTTGAAGCTGGTTGCAAGCTCCGTAAAATCAGTAAAAATGTGTCCTTTATATAGGTCATTGACAGTTAGTAGGCCCTTGTTCCGCCAGATACGAAAAGTAGGGTCAGATATCGATGGTGGAAACAAATTATTTTTAAAAATCGGGGCTAGAATTGAGGGCTCGTTCAAGCCATAATGTTTACGGAATTGCGTCCAGATCTACGATGAGTTAACGATGACAGGGTTCTGTGAAAGATTATGAGTCTTAAGGGGAAGTTGCAGAGTGAGAAGGGACTGCAATGTAAACGGTGAAGACCGTAACTCAATTTGGGCCCATGAAGGAAACGTTTTAACGTCGTTATTGACCCAGAGGCCCAGTTTATTGATGTTGCATGCCTAGTAGTACTGGATAAAATTGGGTAGCGCTAGACTACCTAGCTTTTTGGGAAGCTGTAAGATAGTTTTATTAAAGCGAGGAGGTTTGTTAGACCAAAGAAAAGAACATATCATCTGGTCCAGCTGATGAAAACAAAATGTTTTTCATAAAAATTGGAATGTATTGGAACAGGTAGAGGAACCTAGGTAGAATAACCATCTTTATAAGGTTAACTCTACCAGTTAGAGAGAAAGGAGGAGACGACCAGCGAGTCATGTTGAATTTACACTTATCTATGAGAGGGTGGAAGTTATAATTGAAAAAGTTATTACAGGAAGCCGTAATGAAGACTCCAAAATATCGAAAGCCCCTAGTGACAACTCTGAAAGGAAATAAGGACAGAGGTATCTTCCTAGATAGGCAGTTTATGGGAAGGAGTTTACTTTTACTAAAGTTTAGCTTGTACCCCGAGTATCTGCTGAATTGAGTTAAAATATCTATGACGGGAATAGATGAGGCTGGGTTTGAGACGTACCGTAGCAAGTCGTCTGCATAAAAGGATAATTTATGGGTGACGCCGTTCCTAGTGATGCCCTCGATTCTTCCCTCCTCTTGAAGCCAGATGGCTAGCGGCTCAACAGCTAAAGCAAATAGGAGGGGGGAGAGAGGGCACCCCTATCTAGTGCCCCAATGAAGGGCAAAGGGGGGCGATCGTATGCCATTAGCAAGCACATGGGCAGTGGGGGAATCGTAAGCAGTCTAATCCACGTGACAAAATCAGAGTCGAAGCCCAACTTTGACAGAACGTAGTATAGGTACTCCCATTCAACCCTGTCGAAGGCTTTCTCAGCATCTAACGACATTATTACCTTTGTTAGGACAGGGTTTGGGGAGTGGATAGTATTGAGTAGTCATCTGGTGTTAGATGACGAGTTTCTTCTGGCCATAAAGCCTGTATGGTCCGCAGAAATCAGGCCAGCCAGGGCTTTTTGAAAACGTATGGCTAGGACCTTTGCGATAATCTTTTGGTCAATGTTCAGAAGCAAGATAGGCCTGTGGCTGCTGCATTCCATGGGGTCTTTATCTTTTTTCAGTAATAAGGAAATATTGGCCTCATATAGGGTTGGGGCCAGTTTACCGCTGACAAAAGACTCGTTATAGAAGCTAACTAAATGTGGGGTAATAAGATTAGTATACACTTTGTAAAATTCTACCCCAAACTCATCCGGGCCAGGAAACTTCCCATTTTGTAACTCCCCAATAGCCTCCATAACTTCTGCCACTGTGATCAGTGCACCCAGTTTGCCAGCCACGCCGATATCAATTTGGGGGTATGTAATCCTCTCTAGGGGGTTATGGCTGTCCCAGATTCCAGGTTGATAATCTGAGGTGTACAGGTTTGAGTAAAAATTCAAAAATACATCATTTATTAACCTGCGGTCAGTGACTAATATCCCCGATGTCAATTTTATCCCGGGGATGAGTTTTGAGAGAGTGGCGGCTCTGGCTTGATGGACAATAATTTTGCCCACCTTATCACCCATTTCAAAGTAACGCTGTCTCGTTTTTAACAATTGGGATTCAACCTTAGATGTCATCAAAGAGTCAAACTCGGCCTGGAATTTAAGGCATTGATCATAAATAGTGGGATTGGGGTGGCGGCATATTGTGTGTCCACTTTCAATAATTGGTCCGAGAGCCAGGTCATCCTATTCGTGTCAGCCTTTTTCTGCTGAGAGGCAAATGTGATAGCCTGCCCCATTAGGTACGCTTTACACGCTTCCCACAAAGTGCCTCTTGTAATGACAGGGGTGCAATTTGTCTGAAAAAAATTGCAATTTAAATCGAGAAAAATGTTTTAAAATAGGAGTTATTTAACAAGAAGTGTGAGAGCCTCCGCTGGATGTGTGGAGGGTTGCGGTTGGGAAAGTGCATGACAAATGATGTAGATGCGTGGTCCAAGATCACTACGCTGTGATATTTGCTAGAGGTCTTCCAGTGTAACAGTCTGTTATCGAAGAGAAAAAAGTCAATTCTGGAAAATGTGCTATGAACGTTGGAGAAAAATGAAAAAGGTTTGGAGGACGGATTGAAAAATATCCAAGGATCACTTAAGCTTAGCTGGTCTGTAAGGGACTTTAGCATCACTACAGATTTGTTTACATTGAAGGGTCTAGAGGAGGACCTATCTAGAATAGGATCCCGAATAAGGTGGAAATCACCTCCTATGATCGGGTAGTGGCTCTCCAAATCCAGAAGTGAGGAGAAGAGGTGAGTAATACATTTGTCATCATCCCAAACAGGGGCGTAGGCACTCACTAAGATAACTGGGATTTCCAATAGCCTGCCTGACACAGCCACAAAACGCCCATTCGGGTCCTCGAAAGTTTTTGTGAGGACAAACGACTCATTCCTACTAATAATAATAGCCGTCCCTCTCGCCCTCACGGGTAAACGTAAGAGTGAAACAGATGACTCATCCAGGGTCTTTTAATGTGCAGGACCTTAGTAGATCTGAGATGTGTTTCCTGGAGAAAGTAAATGCCCCCTTTAAGATGTTCAAATGTGAGATTACTTTGTCCCTTTTGATTATTCCATCCACTCCTCTAACGTTTTATGAAACAAACCTGCAGCTCTGGCTTGGAGGTGTTATTGTGCTACTCATTACTCACCCATAGTTGCACAGGGGTAGGATGAGAGGATACCTCGGCATGGGGAGGTGGACAAACAGACAGACAGACAGACAGACAGATAGATGAACAACAACCCCCCCCCAAAAAAAACCAGACAGAAGCAAAACCAAACCCTTTATAACAAATTCAAATCCCTTGATAGCTTCCAGCCCTTATACTCACCAGTCCCCATAGTCCCCACAGGACATAACTTAACCCTTACAGTGCAGATAATAGGCAAAGAGAAAAAGGTTGTGGGGCGGGGACCTTCAATGGACTCTGGCAGACTGACAATCCTCACGTTGTTTTGGCGGCTTCGTCCCTCTAAATCGATCGTTTTGGTTCTGAGTTTGTCGCAAACCTCTGACAAATTAGTACATGTAGCTTCAAGGGCTTGCAGACGCTCTTCAGTTGAGGTAGCATTGGTCTCCAGACTCACAATGCGTCCACCAAAGTCGGACACTGTGGCTTGTAATGTGTCTAGTTTAGCTTTGAGAGAAGTGAGGACGGACCTGAAGTCCGCCGATATGGACTGGCAGTGTTCCTCCAGCAAACTAGTCAGAGCCATCATGCTAAAATCATTAGTAGTGGTGGCGGGTTAGTTTCTCTGTCTTTAGCCAGTCTAGATTAAATGGTCATGATGGTGCGTGTAAGAGATACAGCTCGCTTTGCTAGTAATTGAACACCAGTTGGGTTATGAAAAGTTAAAAGTTTCCAGGTGAGTGCTGGAGAGCTCGAGGCGTGCGTCTACTCCATTCCTCTCTCCACCCTGTTATAATTTTTTTTACAATTAAGTTATTATGTAAGGGCTGCATGTCTCAGTAGGTAGAGCAGTCCCCTGGAGATTGGAAGGTGGCAGGTTTGATCGCCAGTCCTAGAGAGAAGCATGTTGAGATGTCCTTGAGCAAGGCACTGTTCCCCTAACTGCTCTGCTCTGTGATGGATTGGTGACCTATACAAGGTGTACCCCACCTTTCGCCCAATGAGAACAGAGATAGGCTCCAGTTCCCCCGTAACCTGATTTCGGATGAGCGGTTGACAATGGAAGTTAATGTGTTGACAGTCTATTTTCAATTTTTAAAAGTAGCACTCTGTTTCTGTATTTCATTCAGGTCACTTTAAGAACCACAGGATGTGGGTAAGAAGAAGTTATGTAATATCACCAATAATCAGAAAGTAGGCAAGCATGGCTCTGGGAGCGGTCGTCTTATTATTGCTGAATTAATCCAGTAAAATCTCAATACATTTTCAAGAGTCAAGATGTGTATTGTCACAACGGTTATACAAGTATAATCATCCATCCATCCATCCATTGTCAACCGCTTATCTGAAACCGGGTCGCGGGGAAACTGGAGCCTGTCTCCGTTCTCATTGGGCGAGAGGCGGGGTACACCCTGTTTTGTTCGCCAGTCTATCACAGGGCAGAGCAGTTAGGGGAACAGTGTCTTGCTCAAGGACACCTCGACATGTTTCTCTGCAGGACCAGTGATCGAGCCTGCAAACTTTCAATCGCCAGGCGACTGCTCTACCCACTGAGCCATGCCGCCCCTACAAGTATAATCATGTGAAAATAATTTTAATTCATTTATTTTTATTATTTTAATGCCTCTGGTAGCATCATGGGTAATTGTTGTTTGTTTTATTGTTATCTATAATCGCCAGTCATTATGTTTGGTAAATTGTTGCATTCTGTGAGGTTTGATGGTATAAATCTGTCAAATTACCGCAGGTCTTTCCTTTCCGCAGCTGTCAGACTCTGAAATTAGCACTTCTCCCTCAATAAACCAAATTTACAAGACGAACAACTGTTACATAACATATAGTTAACTGCTAAGTCTATTTTTGTTTTGTTCATATTGTATATACTGTTCGTGTTCCCCCTATTTTAAATTTCTGTTATACATTATGTCTTGGATTTTATGCCTCTCTGATGTGCTTTCCACTTTGCTGATGTAATACCATGATTTTCCCCTGTGGGACTAACAAAGGGATATCTTATCTTATCTTATCTTAGAACCATGGTCTCAGATTTAGAGGTACTAATTGTAAGAGGTACCTCTAAATTACCTCTTACAATGCCGTGATTGCAAATATTCCCCAATCCTTTGTGAATGGTAATCATTGCCACTGAATGTGCAGTTGATCACCCAACTTGCATATGAAACCAGCCTATTGTTGTGTGGTATCGATGTACTGTTTATAAGGAGGGGGATGTTTGTTTTCAGCTCAGACTGAAGAAGTCACCTGGTGAGTGACGAAACGTTTTTGAATAAACTTCAGATCCAGTTGAACAGATTCATCTCTTTTTTGTGATTTCCATACCTGGATTATTGAGCATGCATCAAGACACGAGAACTGAGATAGGCTCCAGTTTCCCTGCAACTCGACTTCGGATGAGCGGTTGACAATGGATAGATGGATAATTAATTTTATCTTAGAATATGATGCCATTTATAGCATTTGAAGTTGAAATAGCGGTCTCACTTGGTAAACATTTCTCCTCCATACACATGCTTTCTTACGTCAGCTGTTCAATGAGCATATGTTCCACATTCTGATTGCAGCTTTCCTTATTTACATTACTTTACATTACATTACATTACATTACAGGCATTTAGCAGACACTTATCCAGAGTGTCAATGCATAAATTCCGAGTGCAAAATATAGTGAAGCAACTCTGGAGCTAGGTAAAGATCATAGTGCTAGATGCAAACCACATGCGGTCCCATAGATCAGGACTCCCACCCTGTAGGTTAAGCTGTTGGGTTTAAAACAAAATCAGTGCAAGTACCTTAGGAATGAAGTTACAATTGCCCAACCCAAATATTGAAATCACAAAAAAGAGGTGAATCTCTTCAACTGGATCAGAAGTTTATTTGGAAACATTTCGTCACTCACCAGGTGCCTTCTTCAGTCTGAAGAAGGCACCTGGTGAGTGACGAATAAAAACACCTTGATTGAAATGCAATCAAGGTGCATTCCTTAAGGTTTAATTTTAGGATATTTTCATCAAAATTGGAGGAAGTGGTGATCAACTGCACATTCAGTGATCACCCAACTTGCATGTGAAACCAACCTATTGTTGTGTGGCATCAAGGTACCGTTTATAAGAAGGGAGATGTTTGCCTTCAGCTCAGACTGAAAAAGTCACCTGGTGAGTGACGAAACGTTTCTAAATAAACTTCTGATCCAGCTGAACAGATTCACCTCTTTTTGTGATTTCCCTACCTGGATTATTGAGCACGCATCAAGACATTTTTGAGAGGAATGTCTTTGGCCTTGGATCCATCTCTCATGTCCTCTAAGAGTCATATAACGTGAGACTGACATCAATCTGCAGAGCCCCGTGGGAGTAATCAGACTGTAATTTATCAGGACATCAAGACATAAAAATACACATGTGCATGCATGTATTAGGAATGCATGCAATTGCATGCCCCCCCACACACACATGCGCAAACTTGCACATACACCCAGCAGTTAAATGGAAATGCTTTGTTTAGGTGACCTCTGTCTCTTTGTCCACTGTTATTTTCTGAACATATATCTCTGTCTCGTGACGTCTCTCATCAGTATTATTAAAAGCCCATTTGTGAAATGCTTTTACTCCCAGCTATTCATTTCAGGGCTAAAATATATCTCATTCTCTCAGTTCTTCTGCCCTTGGGTCTGCTGGTTTGATTTTCTTTCCCATCCTTTGAGCTTTCTCTTACTATGTCTCTGGGTTAACATTTAAGGATGGGATATAGAACAAGCACTTCTTTTTATAATATAAACTGAAAAGAAAATACATTTGTTGTTGACCGTGGTGATCATAGGCCTACAAATTAATGATATAAATAATCCAGAGCTTTAGCCTCCAAGTAAATGCCATCATTAGGCTTATGCGTGGTGCACAGCCCTGCTATGGTTGAGCCGTGTACATGGTCTTCATGACTGCTGTTTTACTCTGACAAGCAGTGGAGGTGGGGATAGACAATGAGACTTGTATCTAGCTAACAGACCGTAACCTATTAGGCTGCTCGGAGCTGTGATGCATGGATATTGGTATTAATTCTCAAAAGGGAATATGAAGACTTTATTGAAATATTTTTGTATAAATTCTTAAGGGTCCATGAGAAGCTTTTAACATTAATGTAACCATTAGATGCATTACACCAGATTATAGCTTCAGCTAATTTGTGTCCTGAGTCCCTGCATGTCTTTTTTTTGGTAATCAACATTCTTATTTGACAGCACTTATAAATGTATACAATTCACAGTTTACTGAGAACACATAAAAACAACAAACAACAGTATGTCAGTACAGCTCATGAAAAAAAGAAGAGTCAGATACAATTAAAGTTAAAATTAAAAAGCATTCCCCTTAGAGATCAAAATATATGAATAAATCAGGTAAAATAAAAAATAAAAAATCATTCCAGGAGGTTTTTTCCCCTTCACGAGGTCTTGAATGGACTCTGTCATCCCTGACCATGCCTGGATGTTTGAGGGCTTGGCCTTATTAAGACATGCAATGTCTTTTTTATGTTATGGGGAAACTATAGGGCCCAGGGGAAACCCATGCAGACATGGGGAGAACCTGTAAACTCCACACAGAGAGGACCTGGTGTTGGATTCAAACTCAGGACCTGAGTGTGAGGCAATGCTGCTAACTGCTGCACCACAAGAGAGGTCCATTTTACATGTCACCCTTAGTCCCCATGCTGTCAGGGTGGATATGGATTTGGATGGAGCTTAGGGGGAATTAAGCCTGGATGGCCTTCCTTATTCCCTATGGTGGATTCAAACTCACAGCCTCTGGATCATCCAGTAGCAAACTGCTGTACCACCATACCACCCAATATAACATTCCCCATAGTCTATGTTCCTATGCTTGACATCTGTAAGGAGTGTTCCAAATATATACAGTCATAAAGGTTTTGAATACACTAAACATAAGATCAATATCTTGTGCATTACCAATTTTTATTATCAGGGATTCGTAAGATCATGATGATAAAAAACAATACTCACTACTTTGTATTGTTTGCTTATGTGTGGGAGTGCAACTACACGTTTTTACACAACAGTCAACAGTCAGTATGTGTTATGGTTGCCAGAATTCCTAACAACATGGCCACTGTGATTTAAAACCTCCTCACCTAATCTGATTGAAATGGACAGGATACCTGTCCATTTCAAGTGTCAAGTGTGTCAAGATATTCCCAGTCACAGATTTAGCTAGAACATGGGACTTCTGCATAGGCTTTTTCAACAGAGAGGGCATAGACATTCTCAATGATTCACTAATCAAATAAAATTCTGAACCTCTGTCCAAAAAGACCTCAGTTGCAGAATTCTCATTGACAGCAAAAAAAATGGTGCAGGGCTATTGGTAAGTGGACCCATTATCACCAGCAGCAGACACATGGGCCTCAGTACGTGCTACAATTTGTTTTTGTAACTTATGGTCCTCTGAAGCTAAGCAGACGTGGTGACAACCGTAAGCTGCTGGTTGCTGGTCTCTGGCTGGGTTATCTCGCCGGGTAGGATGCTGTGATGATGGGCTGCTGTGGTGACGGTGGTCTGGGCTCCGAGGGCTGTAGTTGCTGTCCCAGCTACTGGGGAAGTCCTGGCTGATCGCAGTAATCGCATGGTAAAACTGGGGGTGATATGGAGTAGTGGTGTCCCATTCGGTCTGGTGAATAGTGGCTGCCAGCATACTCACGTGGTAAGTAGCCACGCTGTAGTGACCTCCCAGAGTGTGAATAACTCTGTGGCAAAGCCTGGGGTGAGGCCTGCGCAGCCAAGCTCCACAGTGGCCGCTGTGACACCTCTGGAGAGGGCTGATTCCACTTGAAGTCATCATCCTGATGGAGTTGGGAGGCCTTACATGGCTGTTTTAATTTACCCATCTCCAACCTCAAGGACAGGACCTCCGCCAACAGTTGTTTGAAGGCTGATAGGACTTCAGGGTTTGGTCAGATGTGGCTGCAGTGTTGGTGGAGACCCTCGCTGTGACATGTGCCACTGGATATGAAGCTGTAAGATAACTCAGATCTGTTGTGGGCGCAAGGGCAACCTGCTGTAGAGAGGCAAGCCGAAGAGCCTCTTGCACTCGCTTCCACCTACACACTATAGCTCGCACCTCCTTCAATATTGTAGCTCCGTGTTCATGACATTTGACTTGCAGGACAGAGTCTCACCCAGCAAAAAATCTTTGGCAATGCTCCATCGCTATAGCTGGTGCTCAATAATTGGCAAAGGTTTCAAAAACTAGCCTAATTATTTCTGCAGTAAAAACTTCAAGATGTCCTTTCAGCATGTGTTGCTGAGCATTCACAAAAGTCTGAAAATGTAGCAAAAACTGTTTGCTGCCAACAACCTTACTCAGTTGAACAATGCAAGTAAATAATTAAAAAAAGATTCCCTTATCAGTCCCGCAAGGGGAAATTTGGATTTCTCTGCATTTTTTTTGACCCAATGTATTGTAAAGGAGCAGTGAGCTGCCAACATATGGCACACGGGGAGCAGTTAGGGGTTAAGTGACTTGCTCAAGGACACCTCGACATGCTGTATGCAGGACCGGGGATCGATTCTGCAACCTTGCCATTGCCAGACGACCGCTCTACCCACTGAGCTATCCCGCTAGGGCATTACCACTGAGCCTAGTTGGCAAAATAGTGGCTAAATATGTCTGCTGTGATGCAGGGCAAACCTTAACAGCAAGCTCCAATCTGGCTTTCCACACAGAGAAACTGTCTTTTTCCTTACCATCACTATGGCAGCACAGGGGAAGTTCCATACAATAATGAATCACTATTGGTGTAGTAGTCCTATTGGTGCTAGCATCCTGACCATCACCAGGAAAAGTGTCGGTATGAGTACTTGCTTGTTGTGGAAAAGGAAGTGTGAGATCCTCCTCATCTGAGTGCATAATTATCTAGTATAGCCAATCGGTGTCGAGGGAAAATAAATAGGGTCGCTGAAAAACATCATCGTTTACAATAACTACTGGCAAGATGCTAGCAAAATCCTTCGTTGCTAAAATGCACTCACCATTTAACTTGGCAAGCCTTAGCATGCCCCTTTGGTGGAAGAAAGAAAAAAATCAAGTTCTTATAAATACCAAAAACACCACTGTAACCCTATAAATTGGGTGACTTCGGATTTCTCCAGACTCTCAAAGGCAAGGAAGGAAGACAAGTTACAGGAGTTGTAAATACGGACTTTAATAATCTTCACATACAAATTCTCCCGACCACTTCTTGACTGCCATGCCAACTCTACGTGTTCCTCTCTTTTAGTTTCCCCCTTGGTACACTCCCCCCCAGATCCAATCTCATTCTCTGGTGTAACTCATAACAAAATATAGCTCTGACAATGAACATAAAATAAAGTCTACAGTCTGTGCAAAATAAAGATTACATATTTTTCCGGGCCTATGATACAGTAAATATGATCATAAAGAAAATTGCCTTTATTTACTTAATGCGAGGCTTGAGTCTGCATTTTATCCACTAATCGTTTCAATAATTCAAGTTGTCAACAAGTTCAAAATAGTTCATGCAGGCCATCCGCACATATGTTTAAAAACAAAAACATGAATGTTTTCATAGTTCGCTGAATGTCTTCCTCAGCTATCAGTCCAGTATGTGAACCCCCAGCTCCTTTTTAAAAGAATAGATATGTGAGTTAGGGTGTTCACAAAGAATGGGGCAAAACAATGCTGGAATGGAAGAAAAGGAAATGATATTTTCAGGCTCAATAATCCAGGTAGTCAAAAAGGTCAAAATAGTTCAGTTAGATCATCTGGACATATGTTTAAAAACAAAAACATGAGTACGTTTCAGCATTCCAATGAATGTCTTCCTCAGCTCTCAGTCCAGTATGTGAACCACCCAGCACCTTTTTAAAGGAACATAGATGTTAGCTGTGAGATGTGAGGGTCTGAGGACAGGATGTAAATGTTAATGTAAAGTTCACTGAGGCAAATTGTCAATTTGTGATAATGGGCTGTACAAATAAAATTGATTTGACTTTGCTTGACTTGACACATCGGTTGACTTGTCTATGGCGAGGCTAACATATTCCATCTTCTCGAGTTCTTTGATCAGCTTCAGAAACAAATAATCAGAAATGCTTTCCAAACGTCGATAGAAAGTCAAATCTGAAAGCTATAACTTGCATATCTGTTGGGGGATCTTTCTTTTTAAAATAAGCAAAAAGTGACTCACTGCAGTCTAGAAAACATTTTTTAATCAGCTCCCTTTCAGTGAAAGCCCTCCAACTCCTCGTTATATGCCATGCTATTTTGTGTGATGCTTCAGTGACCCTGTTGTTTTCTTTACAGCTAAGTCATGACACAGTTTGCTGGCCATGAAAAATTTCAATGAGAGTGTGAGTTTTGTCTCATCTCAAATTACACCCAGATAGATATGTAATTACAAAGTCAGTTACCATCCTGGCGTTTAACATTTGCTCATTTTGGTACTGCTGCTGTTCTCTGGGAAATATGGCACACTGATTATTATTTACCTCAACAAAAGCAAATTCTTCCTCTCATTTTTTAATTTTTTTAATACCGTGTTGATCAGAGATGTTACATTTTGCCGGTTTTGCCATGACGAATTAGGCCGGCTAGACTTCCCACACAGTTAGCTGTTATCTTCTCTTATTTGCTGATCCCAAGATTGTTAAATAAGGACAGTATACTAGATCACCTTCTTTTGGTTAGTAAGAATCTAGTTTAAAAATTGTTTTTGTTCATGTAAATGAAAATATAATATTTCAATTGGCAGTTGCTATGATTTTGCCAAGGGCCGTAATAATATGTGGTCCTTGGGCCACGTGTTGAATAGCTAGGTTCTAGAGGTTCATTTTAAGGGAATTTTTCCTTATCTAGTGTGAGAGTCTATTGACAGGATGTTGTGTTAGTGTAAAGCCCACTGAGGCAAATTTTATAATTTGTGATAGTGGGCCAAATTGACTGAACTGGACTGAGAATAAAAACATTTTTTGAAATTACCGATTGACAGTGAAAGAGAAACATGACATGGATGCAGTCTTGGCCCAGTGCAGAGACAAGCATACTGCTTGATATCTGTGGGATATTTGTGTAATATTGGGCACTGAAATAGGGAGGGACAACAGTATTTGGCTCTAGTGTGAATGAGGCTGCAGGGAATCATCGAATACTAATAGTGTATGAAGGGAGATCATCCTGCATTCTGGAGGAGAGAGTGTATGTGTTCCTGTGTAGTGTGTGTGTGAGAGAGGAAGAAAGAGACAAATGCTATCACTTTTCTCATCTTATGGATGACTCGGAAACATTAATATTTTGCTACATGAGTAAATTCTCATTTTCAGACTGAATATAATTCATGATTTGAGCAAAATGTAGTAGGCAGATGGCCATATCCTGTTTTAAATGATACAGTTATGTATGGTCAACCTCGGGGCACTGCATCTCTTACTGTCAGTTAGTGTTGCATACAGCAGCACAGTGGCAGAGAGAGACATTACACGTATCCTAGTTGGTAATAACTCACTTCTTTTGCTTCTATCATGGGTTAGCTTTTATGCGATTCCATTTTTAAATGGATTGAAATGCTTTGCTGTTGATCTCTGTGGTAACTTGAGGCATTAAGGCTTCACTGTACAGCCACCAGACTTACACAGTAGAGGAATTCATCATGGCATTTCCAGCCATCCATCATCGATTGCTTATCTGAAGTCATTGTAGAGTCAGGCTGGGGCCTAGCCTAGTGCTCATTGGGTGAAAAGTGGAGGAACCCTCTGAATATGTTATTTCATCACAGGGTTTGAGCAATTACGGATTCAGTGTCTTGCCACAACTATTTTCATCCCAAAAGAGAACTCAACAGACATCAGAGTATTATGCATCCATTATGGCTTTTTATACTTGATTAATTTCTACCCTTACCTTTGCCTTTTTATACGTTATTCTGTATTATTTATTATTTTATATGTACTTACTTAATACGTATTGCTTTATAGGTATGTTCATGTATACACCCTCTTTGTTTTATATCTTTATTTCACTTTATTTTATCTTCATCTCATGTAACGGAATCCCCCCGCCTAAGAATTTCACAAGATTGTATTTGTAAAACTGGAGTGACAATAGACATTTTAAATCTAGTGTCTTGAATCTCGAGTAACATATACATTAAATAGCCAACACCATTAAATTTCCCTGTACCAACTACTATTCCAAAAACAAAACAACATCCAAACAAATGGTGGCACTAGTGAGCTCCAGTTGGAGTAATTTGTTTTTCCTGAGCTCCTCTTCATGTTATAAAATAATTTAGTATTTAATTTAAAATTCACCAGTTTTTCCGACCTTACATGACAGAACACGGAAAACAGCTGGATAAAAGCCCAAGCGAGAATTCACCAAAGCCACAGCTAAAGAAGGTTGGGACTTTTTTATGACCGTTGTTTAGGTTATGTTACTTGTTTTTGAGAGAGTGCATAGGGCTCTGTTGTTAGCTTAGCTAAACTATCTTTTCCTATGGTCCGGTAGCCTCTAAGTCTGCTTGAAGGAAAGGAACGGATTCGCTTATCAGTCCCGCAAGGGGAAATTTGGATTTCTCTGCATTTTTGACCCGACCTATTGTATATGAACCATTGAGCTGCCAACATATGGCGCTCGGGGAGCAGTTAGGGGTTAAGTGTCTTGCTCAAGATGTCTTGATGCATGCTCAATAATCCAGGTAGGGAAATCACAAAAGAGGTGAATTTGTTCAGCTGGATCAGAGGGTCCCAGACAGAGCTCCAGCCAAGTGGAGGGAGGGGAGGAGCCGAAGCGCAGACCGGTAGTGATTCCGTATGTGGCGGGAGTGTCGGAACAGCTGAGACGTGTATTATCAAAACATCGCGTCTCGGTTGCTTTCAAACCCCTGAACACACTACGGCAAAATTAGGTCCACCCGAAGGATCGGGTCCCCTGGCAGAAACAGAGTAACGTAGTCTACGCTGTTAAATGCCAGGAGGACTGCAGTGACTTGTACATTGGGGAGACCAAACAGACGCTTGCAAAAAGGATGGCGCAGCATAGGAGAGCCAACACGTCGGGTCAGGACTCTGTGGTCTACACCCACCTACAGGCTGGCCACTCATTCAAGGATGATGATGTTCACATCCTTGATAGGGAGGAACGCTGGTTTGAGAGGGGGGTGAAGGAGGCCATCTACGTTGAGAGGGAGCGACCCTCGCTGAATAGGGGAGGTGGCCTGAGAGTACACCTATCGACGTCTTACAATACCGTGATCGCGAACATTCCCCAATCTCTGTGAATGGTGCCCATTGTCACTGAATGGGCAGTTGATCACCCAACTTGCATGTGAAACCAACCTATTGTTGTGTGGCATCAAGGTACCGTTTATAAGGAGGGGGATGTTTGCCTTCAGCTCAGACTGAAGAAGTCACCTGGTGAGTGACGAAACGTTTCTAAATCAACTTCTGATCCAGCTGAACAGATTCACCTCTTTTTGTGACATCGCAGTTTGCTTTCTCACTGCAGTTGAACGAATCTATGGACGTTAGTGACACATCCTAGATATGCATGTTCAATCTTATGGTGTTACCTAGTATCATTGCAAAAGTTGAACTATTACTACTACTGCCTATGAACAGACGCGAGGAGAGGACATATTTCAGTCGTTTAAAAACTGTATAATAATGATTCCCTTACCAGTCCCGCAAGGGGAAATTTGGATATTCTGCATTTTTGACCCAACCCGTTGTATAGGAGCAGTGCGCTGCCAACATATGGCGCTCGGCGAGCAGTTAGGGGTTAAGTGTCTTGCTCAAGGACACCTCGACATGCTATATGCAGGACCGGGAATCGTTCCTGTAACTTTCCGAATGTCAGGCGACTGCTCTACCCACTGAGCTATGCCGCCCCGTATCGAGAAAACCCAGCTCCCAGTTTACAAATGGGTGTCCATCACCACGGATGGAGCACCCGCAATGGTTGGCCGCTTGAATGGATTTATTGCCAAGTCCAGGCAGGACAATGCTTTCCTGGACTTCTTGAATTACCACTGCATAATCCATCAACAGGCGTTATGAGAGAGATCATGGATGTGGCAACAAAGATCACCTGTTCTATTCGTGCCAGATCTCTTCAAAGACGGCTATACCGTGCACAACTAGAGAAGACTGCGACCACTCTGAGTTGTAGCTTCACAGTGACGTGAGATGGTTTAGCCGAGGGAAATTCCACCAAAAAAATTCAGCTGCGCAAATATGCAAAATACATTGTGTTTGTGTGTGTGTGTGTGGGTGTGTGTTTGTGTGTGTGTGTGTGCGCGCGCGCGAGCGATTCAAGAGATCACCGACGGGTAACTTTCAACTAGTTTTATTATACTCTGGAAACCGAGTAGACAGCAACGTACATGCAAATAACACAGCCCGGCTGCCCATTTATATCTGCTGTGAATAATTTAACCTAGCCACACAGGTAGCCAAAGGTACGGTGGCTCTCAGAGAACAAAACAAGTCTCATTTTACTAAATTATCTACACATCAAGCAAACCACAACAGTGTTCGTTTGGAAGCGACCGGCTGGGTCTCAGTCCAGCTGTTTGGTCTGTGCTAGAGATTGATTGTTTGTGTTCCCAGTGCACCAGCGATTTTTTGGTTTGGTTCGAACCAAATAAGGCAGGTGTGAATACGCCCTAAGAAATGAGAAAATGACTTATACCAATTTTCAAGGCTGAGGGGTCGAGCTGGGAAGAATCTGCAACAGGTTAGGGGAATAAAAGGAACGAGATGAAAATGTGCTGACAAATGAGGAGAGTTTGTTGAAAAGGTGGAAGGAGTTCTTTGAGGGGCTGATTAATTAATATAATGAGAGAGAGAAGATTGGCTAGTGTTGTGATAGTAATTCAGGAAGTGCAGCGGATTGGCATGGAGGAAGTGTTAGGAAGAGGATGGAGATAAGATAAGGTATTCCTTTATTTGCCCCACAGGGGGAAATTGCCGTGTCACAGCAGCAATGTGGAAAACACAGTAAGAGAGCCATTAAATCTAAAGCTTAATATGTAACACCAATTTAAACAAGGTGAAAGGCTTTTGACCCAGATGACATACCCATGGAGGTGTTAAGGAGATGGCAGAGGAGTTTTTAACTAGATTGTTCCACACAATCTTGCAAAGTAAGAGGATGCCTGAAGAGTGGTGAAGAACCATACTGGTACCAATCATCAAGAATAAGTGAGATGTGCAGAGCTGTCATGAAGATATGGGGGGGAGGGAAGTGGAAGCTAGGCTAAGAGCTGAGGAAAGGATTAATGAGCAACAAAATGGTTCCATGCCATGAAAGATCCCTACAGATGCAATGTTGGCTTTGAGAATGTTGATTAAGAAATATAGAGAAGGTCAGAGGAAGCGACATTGTGTCTTTGTGGATTTAGAGAAAGTGTATAATAGAGTGGTGAGAGAGAAGTTGAGGTGCTGTATGAGGAAGTCAATAGTGGCAGATATGTAAGAGTGGTACAGTATATGCATGAGGGCAGTGTGACAATGGTAATGTGTGTTGTAGGAATGACGTATGGGTTTAAGGTAGAGGTGGGGTTACATCAGGGATCGGCTCTGAGCCCGTTCTTGTTTGCAATGGTGATAGACAGGTTGATGGACAAAATCAGGCAGGAATCTCCATGGGCTATGATGCTCGCAGGTGACATTGTAATCAGTAGTGAGAGTAGGGAGCAGGTTAAGTTGAGTGGTGAGGTGGAGGTATGCACTGGAGAGAAGGGGAAGGAAATTCAGTAGAAGTAAGAAAGAATACAGATATGTGAATGAGAGGGGAGACAGCGGAATGGTGATGATCTAAGGAGTAGTGAAGAGGAAAGTGGATGAATTTAAATACTCTGGGTCAACTGTCCAAAGTAATGGGGAGTGTAGAAGAGAGGTGAAGAACAGTGGAGGCAGAGTGGAAGGGGAGGAATGAGAGGCGTTTGAGGGGGGATTTGTGACAGAGGGGTAGGGGAAGGGGATATTTACAAGATGGTAGTGAGACCACCTATGTTGTATGGTTTGGAGACAGTAACAGAGACAAAAAAAATCTGAAGGTTGCAGAGTTGAACATGCTAAGATTTGTATTGGGAGTGAAAAAGAAGGACAAGATTAGGAACCAGTATATTAGAGGGACAGCTCAAGGGATGCTTTATAGATAAAGCAAGAGAGGCAAGATGGAGATGCATTGGACATGTGCAGGGAAGAGATGCTGGGTATATTGGGAGAAGGATGCTGAACATGGAGCTGTGGACAAATGGGAAAGGGTAAGGCAGAAGATGAGGTTTTATGGATGTGGTGAGGGAGGACATGCAGGTGGCTGGTGTGATATAAGAAGATGTAGTGAACAAGAGGAGATGAAGATTGATTGTCCGCTGTAGCGACCCCTAATGGGAGCAGCCAAAAGTAACAGTTTAGTAGTAGTAGATCCAGAGAGACAACTACCATCCAGAACAGGTCTTCAATGTGGATGAAACTGGACTTTTTAGGAAGAAAATCGTTAAGGTCCTACATACATGAGGAAGCTAAAACACACGTCTGGTTTCACGGTTTTTAAGGACAGGGTCATGTTGTTTTGGGGAGGAAAGGTTGCTGGGTTCAATTTATAGCCTTTCATTACTAACACAGTATGCTTGAAATATCAGTAAGAGGCAGCTCCTTGATTATTAACTAATTCACTAATTGATTTAGTTGTAGGAACAGAACCCAGTCGTCAAATGAGGAATGTCTGTATATAGAAGCAGTGAGTGCAACAGCAGAATGGTGCAGTTCAGTGTGTGTGTGTGTGTGTGTGTGTGTGTGTGTGTGTGTGTGTGTGTGTGTGTGTG
>OMLC01038406.1:0-12172 GCA_900302585.1 Regalecus glesne
GGCTGTGCAAGTGGGTGAGCAGGACAGCCTTGCCTGTTGCCTTGTCTCTTGCTACAGATATCATGTATAGATAGAGCCCCAGGATCCTCCACTGCACTGGTGAGCGTTGGACAGTTGCACTAGGTCTGGTTGAAACTTTCACGAAGACCACGAAGTAGAGGATAAGATGACATCTTGTGATTCAAGATTCAAGGACTTAAGTGACATCGTGCAAGCACGTCGATACTGCAGATGTGCATGTATTTGTATTTCTTTATTCAAACAGGGGCCGCGCATATTAATGAACATAAAGCTTCAAATGTAAATATGCCAGATTTAGCCACCAGGCTAATTTTTATCTGTTGTCCCTTGGCAAACGAAAAACAGCAAATATGACCTGTAATAATTCTATACAACAGTGAGAAAGTTCCTGTGTGTTTTATTGTTACTGAATGTGAATTGAGGAGGTAGAGATGGTGGGCTTTCAAAGAAAGATGATACAACACATTTGCCTGTGACTTTAAGATGGAGGCTGATAGAAGGATTTGGGGAGAATTAAGAGAATCAATCTGCCACTCCTGATGACCACACGAGTGCAGTAGAAACATTAGACATCTGCTTTGGGGCTACAATAGATAGGGCCGCGTTTTCAGATTACCTCCCTTATCACTTGTGACACCCTAACTATGATGCTCTTGTTCTGTGGCTGATAAAAAAGAATTGAATACTACGGCATGTTAGGTCTTGCAATATGAGCATAATGACCACTTCTGCCTTTACACAGTGCAGAAATGAAATGCAAGCCTCTTGTTTCCTATGGAACCGATTCTGCATCTGTAGTTATGAAAGTACATTTCTGAGACCCTGTCCTATTATAGCATATGACATGTTAACTATTTCATTTTAGAAGGCCTGGCTTATTGTTGGGGGGCCACAGCAGCTAAGTGGTAGAGCACACACCTACAAGTCAGGCATTGTGGCTTGTCATGTCCTGGTGCGTTTGCTCTACCGCTGAGATACCGTAGCCCTCAGATGTTAATTTCATATAAAAAACACAAAAAGTTAAAAAAAGAAAGAATATTATGTCACATTGATTATTCATCTTCTATTCTTAAAAGTCTGTCATATGAATATGGCTTGTACACATTCCAGACGTGATAAAGACTCAGCTTTGTATTGCTTTGTACAGCCTTTCAGTGAATGGGGTGATTAAGAGTCACATCAGCTAGTATTATTCTATTTTGTCACTCCACCTGATGAGGACATGGAACATCTACTGTCACTGTTTACACTCTAAATATTTACAACTCCCAATTAGAGCCTAGACACTAGGCTGGATGCAGATGTGTGGAATGATAAATGGGAGCCCTCTTTGGGGATTGCTGGGGCTAACCGCATTTACTAGCCAGTGATAAACTCGATGAGACTGCAGCTTACGGGGCTTATGAGGCTTAAGCTTGACGTCTTGTTGAGGTGTGTCCTCTGACTAGACTCATTTTATTTGCCTTTGAAAGTGCCAACGCCGTGACTCCCACAATCAACTACGTCACGACGAACCCACTCGTGCTCACACTTGGCTATGCTCAAAGGCACATCACTAGCATACAATAAAAAAAGTCTCCACACATTGAATTGCTAGCCCTGGTCTGATCAGATCAGCGTTACTCTGTGACTATTTTAAGGATGAGGCTGCAACAGCCACTATTATAGGGGCTGTGGTAGTTTAGGAATAGAGGGTGCACCTCGAAGTCAGGTATCATAGGTTCAATCCCACCACAGGGCGTCAAGACAGGATGTCCAGCCTAAATTCCCCAAGCCTTAATTCTCCAGGCTTACATTATAAAGCACTTTGACTGGTCGCTAAACCAGGAAAGTGCTATATGAAAATGAGTCAGTCCATTTAGTATATGGAGGAGGAGAGAGGAGGAGGAAGAAGAGGAGCAGAAGCTTTATTTATTTGTCATTGTACATCTCTAACTGCTTAAGCCTTGAGATGGATATGCAACTTGTCCACGGTGTTTCCCCACCTTTCACCCAATGAACACTTGGATAGGCTTCAGTATGACTCCGTACTCCAACAAAAGCAGTTGAGGATGGATGGATGGATGGATTGTACAGCCATTCAATGGAATTTATTGTGAGACAACAGTGCTAACAATTGCACCACCAAGCCAAGGCATGCCAGATCATGACAGTGACCATGCACACAGTGCATACCCAACATGATCAGGGTGTTTTGTTTTGGATTTTGTTTCTTTGAGGGGTGGGTTGGTGGGCATCCCCCTCGTCAAGGCATCTTTCAACTGGAGCACCATTTTATTGATAGACAGAATTTCAGCCAATGAGAGATGGAATTTGAGCAACGTTACAAAAGCTGCAGACCAAATTTATAAAAAGTCATCAGTTGGAAACTAAGCTAACCATCGATGGGCAGGAGGTTTAAATGGTAAATGGACTTTTTCTTACCTAGTCTAGCGACCACTCAAAGCACTTTACAATGAATGCCTCACATCTACCGAGCCATCACAGTGGGATACGAACCCACAACTCCTAGCTTCCAGGCATGCACCATACCCAGAGCCACCGTGGCTCCATTTGAAGAAAATCTGGGGTGTCCATTGCTATGAACAGGGATTCCATATGGAGTCTGAAACAGCACATTACCAGTAAGCAGTAAGATGTGCTATGCAAACGTTTCAAAGTCTGTGAGCTGCTGCAAATGGCTGATTCTGCAAATGCCCCTAGACAGTGAGCTACACACAACTTTCTCGGTTATTCTATTTTTTGCTGAATACTGAATCCCCCAAAATCTGCAATGAATATTGAACATTTTCATATATTCAGTCTCAAGAATACCTCACTTTTCTTCTGTTGACTTGAAATTTGCTACTCAAATTTTGTTTACAAGGCCTGTAAAATAACACATTATTGATCAGACACCATTAGAAACAATACACCATTATAGCTAAACTCAAGTCATTTTAAGAAAAACTTTAAGGTCGGAGCACAGCCCAGGCAGTACCAGACCAAAGCAGCAACTTAGATGGGTATGCACACAACTTCTTACCCGACTTTAGAAAAGAAAGCAAAGCCACTTATTTGGTCATTGTATCGGAAAGTGACGAGTCAGAGGCAGCGGGTTTGAACTGACTGTGGGACATCAGAAAGTGCACTCACCCATAATACCCCAAGCTCCATCTAAGTCCATCGGGCCCTCTCTCGTTCTTACAATGAAATTTGACTGCATTTTACCCATCCTATGGTATAAAAGCAGTGAGTAGCTGCCCTGCCCAGGGAGAAGTTAGGGGTTCAGTGTCCTTCTCAAGGACACCACAACATGCTCTATGGAGGAGCTGGGGATTGAACCAGCAACCCTCCAATTACTAGACAACCCACTCTATCCAATGAACCATGCCACTCCTTGTATTTAGTATATATAAAACAAAAAGTTGTGCAAAGTCGCAGTAGATGTCAAAAAGTTTGCCCCAAACTTTTCAGTCAATCTCTGACACTTCCAGCTGCTGAAGTTAGTTCAGAGACATCTGGGCCTGGGTCTTCAATTTCATTAACTGGATTTGCATTGCAAAAAAAGGGCAAATCATTAAATATAATTGCCCATTACCAGGAACCTCACGTCCCCCAATAGGCTCAGTTAGCACACCATTACATTCACAGTCCTGTTACTTGTGAAAATAAATCCTCATCCTGCAGTGGCATTTGATACTGACGTCCATATTCTAAATTTGACCGGATGAGAGGAAAAGTTGAGATGCAACATGGAGAAACAACCATTAACAGACAGGTGGAGAAAACAGAATCCCAGAGAGGCATATTAGCTGTTGCTCATAAAAACAAGCCTAGTCTATGTCCACATCCCACGAGTCCGTGTCTCCTGACTTGAAATTCTGCTCAGTCTGACGTGTTCCTGGAACTAGAAATTGGATTTCGGCTTCCTGATGCATGAAGAACAACACATTATGGAAGCTATTTTAAAATACTGTTGAAGTAAATGTTACAACCTCCTATTTGTCTTTTTAAAGTTTAGTTTGTGTATATCTTTAAAGCTTTATTGGGCATTTACATACTAGAAATATCGAGTTTCTGCCCCTGGTCTGTGGTGAGGTGACCATCGGGGGCATTAGGCCTGTCATCTGGTATATGACCCTAAGTCAAACTTGATCATTGGTCATAAAACCAAGAGGTCAAAACATTGGGTGAAGAACCATTCAATAAATGATTGGTACAACCGAGATTTAAATACCTAATAAATAAAGAGAATGAGCTCAGTCCACTTATTCAGACCCCATTACCCCCCCACAGACACACACACCTCTGTCCTAACTCCTAACACAGCTTCTGAGATCTGTCATGTGAGCCAGTCTCACACACCAGCAGCAGTGTTTCATTTCTGTATCCCATGTACGTCTACGTTAAATCCATCCAGCCATCCATCCATCCAACATCAACCACCTATCCAAAATCGGGTTGTGGAGTCCTGCTGGAGCCTATCCCAGTGCACACTGGATGAAAAGCGATGAAACACCCTGGACAGGTCCCTGTTCCATCACAGGACTTGAGCAGTTAGGGGTTCAGTGTCTTGCTCGAGGACACTTCAACACGCCTTCTGAAAGAACCACCGGCCCTCTGATTACCAGACGACCACACTGCCTCCATGCTGCCCCTTTCGTCTCGCCTTATCAGTGATAATTGAGGAAATGATGTGTTTGTCTGTGTGGGTAAGAGATACTTGTGGAACGATCTGGACCCATTGTCTCTGCACAATTTCTCAATGAGGGTGAGAAATCGACAAGGCAGTCGACGAAACGACACCTCAGTGCTAGCACCACCACCCACACACACACACACACACACACATTTCCTGAACTCTGCCTCCCTTTTCATCATCCCCGTTATTGTTCCGAGGACACCGGGCGATCATATGTGTGAAAATGTAATGGCGTTCGCTGCCTCAGTGGTGAAATGCAAAGAAAAACGAATGGTTTAATGAGGGAAGGAGAGGGAGAGACTCACGTTGGCACCAGGGGGGCCTGTTGCCCGTTTTGCAGTGTGAATTAAAGTATTACAGAAAGTTTACCAAACCAGTCTATGTTTATTTCCCCATGTTTACTTCCCAGTTCTCAAAGTGCATCGCTTTAGAGCAAGAAAACTAAAAGGTGGAAGGAGTGGAGCATCCGTCCATCCATCCAGTCAACCACACATCTGAAGTGGGGCCAGGGGGACATGTTGGAACTTATCCCAGGGTTCATTGGGAGAAAGGAAAGGAAACACCCTGGACAGGTCACCACTCCATCACAAGGCTTGAGCAGTTAGGAGTTCGGTGTCTTGCTCAAGGACACTTTGTCAAGGTTTCTGTAGGGGCTGGGGATTGAACCATCACTCTTCTGATTATCAGAGGACTGTCCTACGTCCCTTAGCTATCCATCCATCATCAACCACTTATCCACAGTGGGCTTAAGGGGAGCCGGAGCTTATCTCAGTGCTCATTGGGCAAAAGGGAGGAACACACCCTGGACATGTCACTAGGCCATCACTGGGCAGAGCAGAGCAGTTAGGGGAACAGTGTCTTGCTCAAGGACACTTCAGCAGGCGTCTCTGCTGGTGCGGGGATCAAACCTGCAGCCTTCTGATCACAAGACGACTGCTCTGAGCTATGTCATTTACAATCCTGCCGACAAATCTTTTCACCTCAGCACAAAGTAGCGACAGTTCAAACGCTTTTGCACAATAGAGAAACAGACTTTCAGCATATTTTTTTATGCCCACGTCAAGATCTGCACTCAGAGCAGCTGCCATGGCCCATCTTCCCCAAGACGTCAGGTTGACTCGCAATGAACCCTGTAAGGACGTGCACACTTCTCAAACAGGGTTGAGCACTTCACGGGAGCGTGCTCACAAAACCAATCAAGCGACGGAAAGACACTGATTGTCATAATTTGCACAGTCATTATATTCCAACACAAACGCAACTGTTCTGAAAATTGTCAAGATCATGAGGCAAATAACCGACTGGTGGGATAGTGTAATCAGCCAAGTCACACTTTCCTATTTATGCCTTTCATTCAAACGCGGGGGGCCACGGTGGCTCAATGGTAGAGGGGGCTCTTCAGGACATGATGAACTACAGGCTGTGGGTTCTAACCCAACGCAGAGGCTCAGGAAGGGCATCTGGTCTAAATCCCTCAAGCTCCATCTGAGTCTGTGTCCATCCCCACAACGTGGCGGCTAATCGTGACACGTAAAACCCACCCCTCGTTCAAACAGCTAGGCTGGCTTTGCTGTCTTTCTCTCTGGGGATGTTGATTAACTCATGACTCAAAGGACAACAGATTATGCTAATCCCAAATAAGGATGGCTCAGCATTTACAATCTAATTTAATTTCATGAAATCCTTCTCAAGGTGTTCACCCTCTCAGCCACTACTCAAGACCGGGGCAATGCTATTTACCCAGACGTGCTGCTGATGCATCCCTTGCTGCTGGCGTCCCAAACTCACCTATGCTACCATCACCTAAGATGTCAAGTTGCTGGTTTGTATTGGTTTCTGATGGTGACTTGTGGGTGGGTAACTGCCCTGTTCTATTCACTAAGCAGGCATAGTCATTTTATGATCATTTGATTTTCTTTTTTTTTACAAGCTCAGATGACAACACCCGTGATACTGGGTGTTGATGTATAGCATTCTGAAGATAACAAGGAACACCAACGCATATAAATCCATGAATTAGCATGAATTGCCCGGTTAAAGCCCCATTTGCATTTCTTTACAAATTCATGTCCTGCCACAGCTTTCACACCTCTTATCAGGGGGTCAATAGACAGCTCTTAGACCTTCCCCAGCTCCACTTTCCAGGTGACCTGGTGAGATCTACACCTATAACAGGCACCTTGACAGCTCATGATAAAAAATTAGGGTGTGGGTCTTTAAAGGGGCATTGTAATGGAGGACCCTTCTTTTAAATATGGAGGGATTCCTCCATCTACCAGTTCTATACAGTCGGGGGAAGGCAGAATACATATGTGTGAATGAGAGGGCATATGGCGGCATGGTGAGGATCCAAGGAGTAGAAGTGAGGAAGGTGGATGATTTTGAATACTTGGGGTAAACGGGTTAAAGTATCAGAGAGTGTGGAAGAGAGGTGGAGTAGAGAGAGCAGGCAGAGTGGAGGGGGGTGGAGAAGAATGTCAGGGGTGATGTGTGACAGAAGGGTACCAGCAAGAGTGAAAGAGAAGGTTTACAAGATGATGGTGAGACCAGCTATGTTGTCTGGTGTGGAGACAGTAGCACTAGTAAAAAGACAGGAGGTGGAGCTGGAGGAGGTGAAGATGCTGAGATTTACATTGGGAGTGATGAAGAAGGACAGGATTAGGAACAAGTAGATCAGAGGGACAGCTCAGCTTGGATGGATTGGAGACAAAGCCAGAGAGACCAGACTGAGATGGTCTGGACATGTGTGGAGGAGAGATGCTGGTATACTGGGAGAAGGATGCTGAATATGGAGCTGCCAGGCTAGAGGAGAACAGGAAGACCAAAGAGGAGGTTTGTGATGTGGTGAGGGAGGACATGGAGGTGGCTGGTGTGACAGAGGAAGATGTAGAGGACAGGAAGAGATGGAGATGATGATCTGCTGTGGAGACCCCTGATGGGAGAAGCTGAGAGTAGTAGATCATAGATTCAAGACAGATACAGAAGAGAGACCTATTACAGCTGAAACTTTTGGACTTTTCAGGTTAGCATTAGAATGAGCCAGAGTCTAGTATGGATCCTTGTAAAAGTGAAACCAGAGAAAGGCACTTCTTGGTCTTTGCTGTATTATACGTCATTTGACTACCCAGGGCCAGTCACTCGGATTTTTTTAAGGGTACCAGTTTATTGAAGAACAAGTCAATTCATACTTCTTCAGCAATATTAGAATTGAGACAAAAAAATATCCTGTTAAAATGTCCAACACGCTATGTCACAAAGAGGATGGTTAGTCAGCCTCGTCCCACACCCAATCTATCTTGGTTGAAGGTCAGTAATTAATTCCTGCCTCACTCCACCACTTCTGCCTACAGGGAGAAGAGGTTCTGCAACTTCCCGCACTGAAGTGCAGATGGCCTACACAGCATTTTGCTGATGCTTCATATGCACGTCTTGTTGGGCAATTGCTAAGATATCCTTGTGGATAAATTCACACATAGAAATCAAATGACAAAACCAGCATAATGCATGACCATGAGGTGATTACATTGGTCTATACTGAAAGGGTATCACACAAACAAAATCGGCCATGGAACCAATCGTTAAGCTAAATATTATCAAAAATTGCATGAAGGCACATTGGAGATTTCAATAATCAAGTGCAAGTGAAATAGAGATAGTATCAGTCTCAAAGAGCTGCCACCATGTGGTGCTCGGGGAGCAGTTTGGGGTTCAGTGTCTTGCTCAAGGACACCTCGGCATGCTTTCTGCAGGATCGAGGATTTTGAACCAGCAACCTTCCGATTGCCAGACGACCGCTCTACCTACTGAGCTATGCTACCCCCAATTAAAGAGTATGATGGTGCCCATTCCCCAATGTGTGGAGCACACATTTGTCTGCAAGACCACCTTAACACTCATAGACCCATCTACTGCCCCTTTCTTTCTGTGTGAGGATGGCCAACAGCGTGCTGTGGTCTGGTGTGGAACAAGGGACAAGCACTCCATTGTGTGTAATCTGCTGACTCTGCCAGAGCCACGGCTAGAAACTCCAATCTGGTATGTGCACAGAAACTCAATGCATCACTCTAATCACGCTTGCCTCATTCTTGAACCATGTGAAACTTCACCGGGGCTGACGGCAACAGGATGGACGCTCCACCAGTAACCCCCTACCTCCACCTCCTCCTCTATAATCACTGCCACGAAAGACCAAAGAGTGCTTACCTAGGAAAAAACACAGGACAGAGAGAGGGGGGGGTTATTCAAACAATTCATGTTACGCTCAGGACGGTCATGTGCTTGCTTTTCAACATCATCCAATTTCTGTCCTGTGTTCCACATTACTCTGGCTGATGTTTCACAATACTTCCTTAACAGAAATACAGTGAAGGCTCCAGCACTTGCATGCAGCACCCCCCCTAAACTAACAACAACAACAACAACAACAAAAACCCACAAGTCCTTTTTTTCTGATGATCTCAGGGGACAAAGTGGACAGGTGATTTCTTTCCCCATTGTTGTTGTTTTCCACCTCCCACCATGACTCATTGTCTAATGCTCTGTAAAGATATACATGGTGTGAGTCACCACACGATTTACTTTCATTATAGTGATGGAGCAGGACATGCTCCCAGAACACATCTTGCTCCGTCATCATTACCACAAACCACTCTGCCCTTCAGATGCTTTTTGGAACATTGGTTATTATGATGATGATGACGTGCCTGTTAATCCAACTTAACTTCTGCCTAACTTTCCATTATTGAGCAATCCTAAAAGTATTCTGATTTTGCAGCAGTGGCCTTCACACTACAAAAGTTTTATTGGGCGAGAATTTTTAAAATGTTTTTAATGTTGATGATCAGAGGGGCAGTATGGCTCAGGAGGTAGGGCAGTCATCTAATCATCTGAAGATTGATGGTATAATTCCCAACCCCTGCAGAAAGCTTGTCAAAGTGTCCTTGAGCGAGAAACTGAACCCCTAACTGCTAAATCCCTGAGATGGACTGGTGACCTGTTCAGGGTGTTTCCCCACCTTTCCCCCAATGAGCATCGGGATAGAATCCCGCATGACCCCATGACTTGACTTTGAATAAGTGGTTGACCAGGGTTGGATGGATGTTGATGTTCAACATCAAATTTGTTTGCCTTCATTTCTGCTGTGTGCAACTTTTACTAGCATGCCTCCATCTCCTAGTAACTTTCTTGGTAACTGCAGAATGCAGACTTTTCACAGACTAAGTGGTGACTGCCTCTAACAAGCTTTCTTTCTGCATGAATTTCCTTGTTAGCTTGTTTTTATTAGTGATTTTAATTTGTTGATGCACATTCATGAGATTTGACAATTAGTTCGATTTGAATGAATAAGAAACACTGTCAAGCTTATATATTTAATGAATTGGAATGTTTTCCTCTTCGGAGCTTTCTCCATCCGTGAATACAGTTTATGGTTTCTGACTTGTTGCACACTGCATTTGAACTCGCTGATAAGTCCACAGCCTCACAGCACTACAGCCAAAAGGTTCTAAAACAAGGGCAGGGCTGCCAAACTAGAAGCTTAACATGGTGTGAAGTCTTCAGTACAGGGATAGCTGGGTCTAAAGGTGAATAAGCAGAGGATGAAGTGTAGCTACGAAGGCAGGGCGGTCGTCTAATAGAGGAAAGAATGGTGGTTTGATCCCCAATTCTTTCAGAAAGTGTGCAGAATTGTCATTGAGCAAGTCCCTAATGGATTGGGACTTGGTGTGTCTCACTCAAGGAGACTTCAACATGCTTTCTCAGCGAGCCGGGGATCAACCCAGCAACCTTCTGATGACCCAGTCTACCTCCCGAGTTATGCTGCCTCAGTGTATGAAGACATGTCCGTAATACTCTGTTTCACTAAATGTCAACAAGCTAACAAGATCTAAAATGTATACATTTAACATTTAGCAACATCTCAACATTTTGCCACATGTCACATTTGCAGCTATAAAATGTCCAAATGTTTTGGTGTAGAAAACTGTCTAAGGCTCTATATCTACAAAGTGTCAGTTTTACTGCAGAAAGGCTGCCAGTTGCATGTGTTGCCTTTGGTGATGTTCCCATCATTGAATCCTGATCAGAACCACAGACCAATTTCCAGGATGTAAGTCAGCATTTGAAATGATTACCATGTGAAGTATTAATGATGATTAAAAAAAGGCTTGAAATCTGCCATGGGGATATTGAGTGCCTCTATCTGACATGGGCATAATCAAGAAGGGCAGCTCAAATTCCCCAAGAGAGCCACTAATGCACAATATGATGGAAGTATGGCAAGCCATTTCAGTCGGTGGATGGAAGGAGAGGCTCCATTACTGGGCTTCATTTAATCCACAGAGTCTGGACCCTGTTCTCCAACCAGACTGATGGAAAGTAAGCATAATTAGGTTCAACTTATAGGAGGGCGACCTCACACCCACAGAAAATAACTTGGCATGAGATAGAACAAGGATGGGATCTGCTAAATGATACGGCGGAGTGTTGGGCAAAAAGATTGCAAATGTTTAAGAAGACCATAGGGGCGCCATAGCTCAAGAGTAGAATGTGCACTTTGGGAACTAATGAGCCAGAGGCTGTGGGATCAAACCTACTGGTGTCTGGAAGGGTGTCCAGCCTTAATCCCCCAGGCCTGCCCTGTGATGGACTGATGTCCTGTACAGGGGGTTTCTCTGGCTTCGCCACACAATAGGGACCAACAGATCTGTGACCTGATTTCGGCTAAGCCATTGATGAGGATATGAGGAAAAGATATGAAGTTTTTGCTGAACTTTCCAAATCATCCCTAGCTGATTGTTTTCCCAATCATTCCAAATAAACTAAAATCAGGGATTGCAAGTTGTCTTCATTTTAGAGGACACTCTTCACTGTGGTGCTATGTGACCAAAAGGTCTGTCCACCTTTGGTCATACTTAATACCAGTAATGGCCTTAGTTCGTGCCTCGGCTCAAGACCTGCATTCCCTATAGCGTTACAGCTTATTTACATACAAAAAAGCATGAGATTCATACATAAGGATATAAGATAAACCTAAATAATGTAATGTATCCAACAAACCTCTTCAACGTATTCTCTCTCTCTCTCTCTCTCTCTCTCTCTCTCTCTCTCTCTCTCTCTCTCTCTCTCTCTCTCTCTCTCTCTCTCTCTCTCTCTCTCTCTCTCTCTCTCTCTCTCTCTCTCTCTCTGTGTCTGCCTCTCTCTCTCTCTCTCTCTCTCTCTCTCTCTCGCTCTCTCTCTCTCTCTCTCTGTCTGTCTGTCTCTCTCTCTCTCTCTGTCTGTCTCTCTCTCTGTCTGTCTCTCTCTCTCTCTCTCTCTCTCTCTCTCTCTCTCTCTCTCTCTCTCTCTCTCTGTCTCCCTCTCTCTCTCTCTCTCTCCATCTGTCTCTGTCTGTCTCTGTCTCTCTCTCTGTCTCTCTCTCTGTCTCTCTCTCTGTCTCCATATGTCTCTCTCTCTCTCTATCTGTCTCTG
>OMLC01038412.1:3879-15248 GCA_900302585.1 Regalecus glesne
CTACAGGGGAAACAGTCTATGTGGAGCGCTGACTGTGGGGAAGAAAGACAGAGACAGATGTGTCACCTTTGTTTAAGCTGCAACCCAGTTGTTCAAACTAAACCAGCTCACCTATTGGCCAACACAAACACAAACACAGAGCACAATGCAATGCTGTCTGACTCTAAATCCACAGGACACCATAGCAGATGATGTGAGCATGGTGACTGATCACCAACTCAGAAGTACCCTGACAAAGTCCACACTGAGTGAGCACAGCCTTGCTATTGAGAAGGGGAGACACAGGCAAACCTGTCTGCCTGCAGAACAAAGGCTGTGCTCCCACTGCCCCCTCAGTGAGCCTGAGACAGAGCTACACTTCCTCACCACATGTGAACAATACACACACACCTGAGAGAAACACGTTTAAACTATTGGAACAACAAAGAAGAGGTTTCCTTCAATGACTGGATGAGGAGAAACTACCAGTCCTACTAGGGGAGGAGCCAGACAGCTGTAGGTTAGCAGGACCCTATAGGCTGCCTGACATAAAAATGGATTCCTTTATCAGTCCCAAAAGGGGAAATTTGGAATTCTCTCCATTCAACCCATCCTATTATATAAGAGCAGTGCACCACCACCATAGGGAGCAGTTAGGGGTCCAGTGCCTTGGTTAAGGACACCTCAACATGCTCTCTGTAGGACCTGGGATTGAACTCACAGCCTTTAGATCACTAGTTGGCTGCTCTACCCATTGAGCTATGCCCCCACTTAAGTGTCTGCTAAGTGACATTTGGCAACACCTTCATTTTTCTTTGTTAAGTTTAATGAGTGCATGCCTGGAGATCCCTGATTTGATGTGAACATGACATGATCTGACTCATCTTTATTCTTTATTACTTATTTATAGCCATGGTAGCTTGACTGCTCTACCCACTGAGCTATAGCGCCCCCCAGAGACAGGCATAGGATGAGCGACAGTGAGTGACAGTCAGGTGACATGTTAATATGCTTAGTGATGATTTATTGTCTTATTTCTTGCTTTTTTCTTTAATACACTCTATTTATTTTCTGTAATGTGTTTGTTGATCTGTTTTCTAGTTCATGTTTAGCTTCTTAATATCTAATTTAGGTTTCACTGACATAGATGTCCTTCATACGATACGTTCCTAAGGGCATTAAAAATTGGGTGGAAGAAACAAATCTTGCCAAAATGTATTGATTCCCTTGTCAGTCCCACAAGGGAAAATTTGGAATTCTCTGCATTTTAACCCATCCTATTGTATATGAACAGCAAGCTGCCACCATATGGCACTCGGGGAGCAGTTAGGGATTCAGTATCTTGCTCAAGGACACCTTGACACCCTTTCTGTAGGACTGAGGATTGAACCTGTAACCGTCCAATTGCCAGACGACCACTCCACCCACAGAGCTCTGCTGTCCCTACTAAAAGAAAATCATATTTGTCTTGTCTCTTCTTGTCTTATATGCCAAGTACGCGTAGCTGCAGGTGCAAGAGAAGAATAGAAGATTTTATCTTTTTAATTGCATTCTTAGAATGAATTGTAATCTTATCATCAATGTGTCTTCTGTATCTAACCGCTCCTATTGTTTTGGAGCATTGAGGAGCTGCAGCGCTTGGGGACCAACTCCAGTTCTTCTTTCCAGTCCTTTGATCAGCAGCACAGGCAGGAGTAACCCTGGCATGCATGTCTTTTAGATGCTGGGAGTTAGTATGCAAACAAAAAACATATGGGCATTTACCTTTTTCTTATTTCCTTTTTTCATTTGCCTATGGGTTATGGTGTCCACTGGTGACTGGCAGAAAAACATGGTAGCAAAAAAAGTGACATCAGAGACCATTTTAATCACCATCTGGGGCCTTGACATAGGTGCATGGCTCTGTGCATAGTGCTATGCTCAGGTGAGCTTCAAAGCTTTTATCAACAATCACTCATGAACCAAGACCACAGATTAATATGGGACCACATCATTAGGCTGAGTCCCATCCCCAGCTTTCATTCCATCTTGCACGATATATAATCTGTTAGATCTGTTAGTGGTGGCCTAAAGCATCATGTTTCGAGGTGAACCAAAGGTCATTAATTATTGAGCTTTAAAAAATGTTTTTTCTTATACAGTTCACTATATCTGTAAACGACCTCTGATATGCATGAAGGGACGACTGGTACGGTTTAAATAAACATGGCCAATAGATGGCAATGTTATTCACAAGGGATGAAGCAAAGCAGCAGTAAACAGCGAAGAAGAGTTTACGCGCGATCATTTCAACTTGCTATGTTTTGCTAGCGCTTTATGTCCACTGAGAAACGATTACAAGTTTTTATTCAAATTATATGTAGAACAATTACAGATTATTCGACAAACTATCGGTGAGTCCAATTTATGTTCATAAACACCTAAATTCACTTTATAGCAAAAGTAGACAAATTAACTTACTGCGGATAGAGTCGATAAGGCTAACGCAGATGCTGTGATCAAACAGGGGTTCTGTAGATATGCTTTTTCTGTTGCGATTTGAGTAGTTCTGCACATGTTTACAGGATATTTGCGTTAGGGTTAGAATGCTATCGATTCCTGAATAGCATTTTTTGACAAACCAGGATAACAGCTAACACGCCTCTGAACTGAGAGTCTTATCGTTGTTTCAGTTCACCAACAATTCTCTTCGCGACAGAACTTTGTGTGAAAGAGAATAGACACACACTGCAGCCAGTCAAACTCTATTATCACTGATCGACTCTCAGAATTTATAGTTTACGACAGATGGTACTTATCATTTTCCGCAGTTTCACATAGTCTCAAACAGTCCTCAGGGAAATGTACTCGTAATGTAAAATTATTATTGTACCTTCCGTCTCCTAACATTGAGGTCAGGTTCATTATAAATAGCCTTGGTGTGCTAATAGACTCGAAACCTTTTTTTTCAAGGTCTTTTTATTGGTATTTAGAATGATACAAGTGAGACAACTCGTGAACACGATTCTATAAATTTATTGGTATGCCCCCTTTTCAGTCGATTAATCATACAGTATACTTAAACTTGATAATTTTCCTTGCTTGTGATTGTTTTTGATTAGCTTATTTTTAATGTAAAATACTTTGAGCCATAATTCTGGTATGAAAATTGTGCAATTGTGATGACTGAGTAAGATAAAATAATATACTCCCTTATTTATCCAAGAAGGGGACTATTAATATCTTCATCGAAGTTAAGGTCTATAGGATCACTCTATCAATAAAGGAGCCTTGAGAAATACACCTTCAACTAACTAAAATAGTTAGATACCGTGAACATGATTACTTGATTACTAAATTCAATGTGGATCTTGCATTTTCCTGCAGAAATGGAGGTTGCAGAGAACCGATTTGCTCATTTACTGCAGCCTATCCGTGAGCTCACCCAGAACTGGAACATTGATGTGGCCTCAGAGTTAAACGATTATCTGGAGGAAGTATGTACTCCTTGGTTTGCATAAAATATTGTTATTGAATGACAAGAGCACGGTTAACTTCAGTCGTTAAGCATGCTCAATAATCCAGGTAAATAAATCACAGATATTTGAAATAGTTCAACTGGGCACTGGGAGAAACCTTTTGTCCCTTGTCTAAGGGGACTTCAATCTTAACTGACTACAATTTTCCTCGACTTTTAAACAACACTGTTGCATAACAACCGAACCAACCATCACTTTCATACTCAAATTCTGATTACCGTTAACTAAAGTTACAATAGCCATGTTTTCCTTGTCACAGAGTATTGGGGACCAGGCCATTCCTAAGTTGCCATCTTGTAATGCTGTGATTATAAATATTCCCCAGTCTTCTGTGAATAGTAAACACGGCCTTTTTAGCTAGTTAATGGTCATAATAATTTTTATATATGAAACTTATTGTTGATTTGGTCAATATACAACTATGCTGTTTGTAAGGTTGAGGAAAACTGCATTGTTTAGTAAAGAAAAAACATTTTTAAGCTCAATAATCCAGGATGTCAAAAGGTTAAAATAGTTTGAATCAGGTCATCTGAATATCTTGATGCATATCAATAAACCATGTAAGGGAATCACATGAAAGGTGAATCGGTTCAACTGGATAAGAAGTTTAATCAGAAACGTTTTGTCACTCAAACAGGTGACATCTTCTGTATGAGCTGACTGCAAGCATTCCCACCCTTATAAACAATGCAGCTATACCACACAAGGCTGGGTTCATGGTCAATTTGGTCATCGACTGCACAGTCAGTGGTAATGAGTCCTATTCACAGAGGATTTGAGATATTTGCAATCACAATCCTGTCAATGTAAACACTCCCCTGTCATCTTTGAATAGTACTCATTACCAATGAACTTACAGTCAATGACAAACTTGCATATAAAACCAGCCTTTTGTTAAAGATAAGATCAGATATTCCTTTATTAGTCCCACAGGGGGAAATTGCAGTGTTACAGCAGCAAAGTGGAAAGCATAGTAGGAGAGACATCACATCTAGAACATAATGTATAACATAGACAATTTAACATGGAAGAAATGTGAACATTATATACAGTATGGACAGACAATGACACTCATTTTTAAATTATTCAGTATATTGATGTTGTGGCTATACATGTGTTAGGTTTGTTCTATTGGGAGAGCAGTGCTGATTATAGAGTCTGACCGCTGTGGGAAGGAAATACCTGGGGAAATGCTCCTTCAAACACCTTGGATGCAGTAACCTCCCACTGAAGGAGCTCTCTAGTCTAGCAATGTAGTCCTGCATGGGGTGAGAACTATTGCCCATCATGGATGACAGCTTAGCCATCATCCTCCCTTGTCCCACTACCTCCACAGTGTTGAGGGGGCATCCCACAATTGAGCTCGCTCTCTTAACCAGCTTATCAAGTCTCTTCCTATCCGCAGCTGAGATGCTGCTGCCCCAGCAAACCACTCGGTAGAAGATGGCTGGTGCCACCATCGTGTTGTAGAATGTCTTGAGGAGTGACCCCTGCACTCCAAATAGGTTGATAGGTTACTGCATTCAAGGTGTTTGAAGGAGCGTTTCCGCAAGTCTTTTCTTCCTTCAGCTGTCAGGCTCTTTAATCAGCACTGCTCCCCCAATAGACCTACCCCAAAACATGTAAAGCAACAACTAACAACAATACACTGGGTAATTAACAATTAGTGCAATCTGTCTTATCCGTCCATACTGTATATAATGTACATACCCTGTTGAATTTTGTCTATGCTACATGTTATTTCTAGATGTGATATCTCTCTTACTGTGCTTTACACTTAGTACTGTTACACCGCAATTTCCCCCAGTGGTACTAATAAATGAATATCTTATCTTATCTCATCTTATCTTATCTAAAAGACCTCAGTGTCTTCAGCAGATACAATCTGCTCTGGCCCTTCTTATATAGTGCTGTTGAGTCATCAGTGCAGTCCAGTTTATTGTTGAGGTGAACACCCAGGTACTTGTTATACCTCACCATGTCAATGTCCATCCCCTTGATGTTCACAGGTATAAGAGGAGAGCTTGTGCACTTGCGAAAATCCACCACCATTTCCTTGGTTTTACCCACGTTGATCTGGAAGCGGTTCTGCTGCTCATTATATTTTTAAAAGGGTGGGGGATAGCTCAGACTGAAGATGTCACCTGTTTGAGTGACAGCACGTTTCTGAATATAGTTCTTATCCAGTTGAACAGAGTCAGCTTTTTTTTTTAGGTCATCTGAATGTTGGTTTAAAAAACAGGAGGATGTTTTAATACTCATCTGTCATCTTCAACTCTGAGTTAGAAAATGTGAGCTACTTACTTGGCCTGTTACAAGGGATTTAAATAGCTCACCTACTTGACTCATAGCTGAAGATGATATATAGATGAATGTTGAAACATCCCTCTGTTTTTTAAACCTACATTTGGATTACCTAATTCAACCTACTTTCACTGACCTACATTGTCTAGTGGTACAGCTCCACCAGGGTATGCAACAGACCTAGATCCAATGTCAAACATTTCTCAGACACTCAGTAATTACTGTTGTTGATATAAAAGGCTTCTCCTTTTGAATGGATGAATTACAAGAGTAACTAATAGGATAACATTTTTATGGGTTCACTGTAAATTGAATTCCCAATATGGTGTTGTCTTGATGCATGCTCAATAATCTAGGTATGGAAATTCAAAAAAGAGGTGAATCGGTTCAACTGGATCAGAATTTTATTCAGATACGTTTCGTCACTCACCAGATGACTTCTTCAGTCTTAGGTGAATACAAGCATCCCCCCTTATAAACATTACATTGGTACCACACAACAAAAGGCTGGGTTCATATGCAGGTTGGTTGATCAACCAGAGTTTGTGAAATGTGTTCAGCTCAGACTGAAGAAGTCACCTGGTTGAGTGACGAAACGTATCTGTTTGGTCTCCCCGATGTACATCGGTAAGACCAAACAGAGACCAAACAGACGCTGGCTAAGAGGATGGCGCAGCATAGGAGAGCCAACACGTCGGGTCAGGACTCTGCGGTCTACACCCAACTACAGGCGAGTGGCCACTCATTCAAGGATGATGATGTTCACATCCTTGATAGGGAGGAATGCTGGTTTGAAAGGGGTCGAAGGAAGCCACTTATGTTAAGAGGGAACAACCGTCTTTGAATAGCGGTGGTGGCCTGAGAGTACATCTATCGGCGTCTTACAATGCCGTGATTGCAAATATTCCCCAATCCTATGTGAATGGTGCCCATTGTCACTGAATGTGCAGTTGATCACCCAACTCTCATGTGAAACCAGCCTATTGTTGTGTGGCATCACGGTACTGTTTATAAGGAGGGGGATGTTTGCCTTCAGCTCAGACTGAAGAAGTCACCTGGTGAGTGACGAAACGTTTCTCAATAAACTTCTGATCCAGTTGAACTGATTCACCTCTTTTTGTCTTTCAGGCATTGCCTCTTGGTTGCTCATGGGCAAAGGGTGTGTGTTCGGTGCCACCAACAGTAAAAAAAAAGTTCTATTTTTTGTTGTCTGCCTTTTTTCCCATAATGCATCTGTTTGGCTTATTTATTGTAGCTGTAGAAGTTCATGCAGAGGGATGGGAGAAGAAAACAACCCATCACTGAATTGTTTGGTGCCTCCGTCATTGGTTTATTTTATAATGTAATCAAACCCCACCCTGACTTAACTGACCAAATACAGGAGAAGGTGCCAGTGGTTTGAAAGCCTCTCATGGCGGTCAATTCGGGCATCCATCCATCCATCCATCCATCCATCCATCCATCCATCCACCCACCCAGAGTCAACCACTTATCCAAAGTCGAGTCGCTGAGTCATGCTGGAGCCTATCCCAGCGCTCATTAGGTGAAAAACAAGAAAAACACTGGACAGGTCGCCGATCCACTCAGGGCTTCAGCAGTGAGGGGTTCAGTGTCTTGCTCAAGCACACCTTGAAATGCTTTTTGCCAGGACTGAAGATCGAAACCCCAATCTTCCAATTACCAGAGGATCGCCCTGCCTCCTGAGCTGGCTGCCCAATTTGGGCATTTCATGCAAAAAATAAAGGGACTAAATAGCAACGCATAAAAACAGACTTCTCTCCTTTATGACCTTCCCTTGATTTTATCTCCGCCCCAGAGCCTCCGCGGAGCACAGTTTGTCCTGGTGGGTGCAGAAAACACAAGACACCATAGAATCCATCCAAGTTTTGGAGTCCCTCCTCCTGCGGGGGTGGTTAGCCTCATGGTTGCAGAAGTGTTTGTATTTGTGTGTGTGTGTGTGTGTGTGTGTGCATGTGTGTGTGCGTGCGTGTGGCCAAGTTCCTTGTTGGCCCGTGGCCTCCCTCCTTAGCTCCCCACCACAAGGGAAACAGCTGCTCCTCAGTGGCAGGCTGCCCTCTGTGCTACACAAGGTATCCCAGAAATAGAAGGCATGAAGTGTGTGGCAGGAAGGGGGGGGCAGGGCAGGGAGGAGGGGCAATGTTTGGCAAACATCAAGGATTGGGCTGCTGGAAGTGTTGGACCTCCACACTGGACCGGTCCAACTGAGAGTTTTACTCTTAGAATCAACAGAGGAACAATGTCACCATCGCCCTCTGAAAGACGAGAGGCGGAGCCTTTATCGTTGGATGAATGGAGGAGGAGGATGGTCTCTGACTCGGTTTAACTGCCCCCTGGTTCACATGGCGTGCAAAAATGCAGCCAGGCTGAAATTCTCCAGTTTTGCAGCATTGGCTCCTCAAACAGGGGATGGGTCTCCGTGGTGCTGGTGGTGGTCCCTGATGTTTCTTTGACTCCATGTGGACAGGTTTCTTCCTCTGAGCAAGACATGATGGCTCTCCTTGGCTCTTGCTAGTGTGTTGTTCCCTGAGGGTTCTTTTTAGGCCAGTTATGATGGACTTAAAATTCAGTGGGCCTCCCTGCCCGATACCTCCGTAGATGCAAGGGGGTGAAGGGTCAGGGGGGCTTGTTTGTGTGTGGGAGCTTTAAAGAGGTGTGATGGGGGGGATCCAGGAGGGGTGGCTGAGGGTAGTCAAACGAGGACACCAGCACCCCCACTGCAGCCGTGTTTGACTCTCAGTGAACTGAAAACCAACTTGAGGCTCCTATTCTAAATCAGGAGACTATCAGACGTGACGATGCCAAGAGAGCATCCTGCTAACGATGCCCGATAGCTGCAGAGATGATCAGATTTCTTGTCGTACACACAGTTTGGATTCATCACGATGTCTTTCCCTTCGCCATTTACAGCAAAGAGCCTCCGGCAAGGTGCTGTTTGACCTGGTGTGTGCCCACATGAACCTAATCGAGGGGGACTACTTTGGCTTGGAGTTCCAGGATCACCATAAGATGATGGTGAGAATCACGGAGGCTGTGTCTCTGGACAGATCCTCCTCTTCCACTGCTCTGTGTTCATGTCAGTCATCGCTGACGTTCTCACGCTGTGTTCTGTGTTGTTGTGTCTAGAGGAGCTGATTCACCTCTTTGTGGTTTCCTTACCTGGGATATGGAGCATGTGTTGAGTCACCGCTGTTCTCTTCCTTCTCTCTGCAGGTGTGGTTAGACCTCATCAAGCCCATCATTAAGCAACTCAGACGTAAGTGGACTAGCAGTTCCTCGTCCCATCAAATCCTGCCTCATAAAGTTGTTATCATCTGTAAATAGCCTTCAACTAGTGAGTAGTACTGTAAATAATGTTACTTCAGATGTGCCCCATGTAGCACGGAATATATACAACCTGAGAGACCCTATAGGGTTAGGGTGGAATGATGGATGGATGGATGGATGGATAAGTGAGTTGGATGGCAGATGGATGGATGGACTTATGTTCTGATGACACTCATCACTCATCATCACATGCAGGACCGAAGAACATGGTCCTGAGGTTTGTGGTGAAGTTCTTCCCCCCTGACCATGCCCAGCTACTGGAGGAGCTGACCAGGTGAGATCCCACAACACCCACAACACCCACATCCTACATGTTTCACTCCCGCTGGTGATGTCAGTGGATACGCAGTGTACGGAAACGCCTTCAGCAGATCGCTAAAGCCCAGTGGGAGAAGAGGCTACGCAAGAACATGTGTAAATGTAAATGTCTCTCCATAGGACTGGCAGCTCATACTAATGCAGAAGTGAAACATGTTCCAGCCTTCACCCTGATTTATCCCCCTCAGCTGAGTCATTTACATCTTGTGATTGCCATGTTCCCCCACTCGGGCCTGTAGAGACTCCCTCTCTTAATGAATTCCTGAGTTGTGTTGTCTCACCGTGGGGATGATTCATGACCAGAATTCCTTACATTTAATTCGATTTCTGTCTCCCTTCATGCATTTGCTTATTTTCAAGGGACAAGTGCGGCATTGACAACCGACGTTTACAACGTCTGGCGTTCACCGCGGCTTACATGCGTATGTACCCGAAGCTAATTTCCAACACCAGTCCCTTGACGGGCGTTAAACATCCATATAAATAAATCCAACATTGTGCAGGCAGACAACAGCATTCCCCTTCACCTGTGGAATGCACCCAGTGTAAATCACATGAAACGCTACATACTGAACCACTCTGTGCTGTACCTGTTGGAATATGCAGCGCATGGTGTTGCTTAGCTGGGACTTTATCCAAGAAGTTCATTGGATCTTGCTGAGGGGCTGGAAACAGCTGCCGTGCCAGTCTCATTAAGTCACACTTCTTCTTCTGCCTTATCCAGGTACCTGTTTGCCCTTCAGATAAAACAGGACCTGTCCTGTGGGCGTCTGACCTGCAACGACAGTAGCGCCGCCCTGATGGTTTCCCACATCATCCAGTGTAAGTGAACAAGTGGGCTGGTTCTTCCTCGTGTAGGCCGAAAGATTCACACACACAGGAGAGGAGACAAGGGAAGAAACACAGTCATCTGTTGGAATGACAGAAGGATGTAACATTGAATCAGGGTATATATTCATAAGGTATGCAAAACAAATAGATCGGTGGTTTGAACCCCAGCCCCTGAAACAGTGTCCAAGTGTCCTTGAGCAAGACACTGAGCCTCTGACTGATCGAGCCCTGTGATGGAATGGTGACCTGTCCAGGGTGTTTCCCAACCTTTCGCCCAATGAGCACTGGGATAGGCTCGAGCATGACCACGTGACCCAACTTTGGACAAGTGGCTTACGATGGCTGTATGGCTGGATGATTGAGGGACTAGATAGAGGAAGAACATATCTAGTCAATGCATTACATTATTCACACTGAACCAAATCGTCAAGCAGTGTCAAGTTGCACATGCCTAGCATTGTGAATCAAGAACCTATGTGTTGCCATGGAAACCTCTCAGATGGAAGTCTCAAGGAAACCTGGCAGAGCCACTTCAGAACATCCACACATAGCAGTGATTTACCAGGATATACTCCCAGCCTTTCCATCACGCCCCTGTGCTCAGCCTTGATCTGTGAGCACAGGGACTCTTCAGAAGACTTCACTCACTCCAATGGGGATCGGCGGAACCTCCTCAACAATGCTACATAGAGCTATACAAAACCCCGATGTTCAGTGCTCCTGCAGGGTGTTGCAGGATTAATCCCCAGTCCTGCAGAAAACATGTCAAGGTGTCCCTGAGCAAGACACTGAACCCCTAACTGTTCCCTGGGCGCCGTGGCTGCTCCTATGAAATATAATAATAATAATAATAATAATAATAATAATAGGGTGGCATGGCTCACTGGGTAGAGCGGTTGCCTGGCGATCGGAAGGTTGCAGGTTCGATCCTCGGTCCTGCAGAGAAGTGTGTCGAGGTGTCCTTGAGCAAGACACTGTTCCCCTAACTGCTCTGCCCTGTGATAGACTGGCGACCTATACAGGGTGTACCCCGCCTCTCGCCCAATGAGAACGGAGATAGGCTCCAGTTCCCTC
>OMLC01038423.1:0-22814 GCA_900302585.1 Regalecus glesne
TGTGTCTGTGTGTGTAAATAGCAAATGGACACATTCTTATATAGAGCTTTGATAGTCTATTTACCACTCAAAGCACTTCACAATGTGTGTCTCACTTTTCTGAGCATGGATGTCCTTTTCCTGACTCACCGCAGAGGGATCAAACCCACAACACCTGACTTGAAGGCAGGCACACGCTCTGCTGTTGAGCCTCTGTGTCTGTGAGTGCTCTTGTGCAATATTTAACCTTTTACCATTATTCTGCACCCTGTGATTAACAGCGCTCATTTATGGAGGATTTGACTTCATTTCCACTAATTGTACAGTCCATCCTCCCTTGGCTGTAACCTTTGAGCTGTTATTTACTGTGTGTTGTCAAGTGTTGATCCATATGAGCGCATTCAACACAGATTCCTCCCACGGATATGAGCCTCTCCAGCTGAGGTAGCTGCGTTGAGGTTAGCATCGCCTCATATGGGGCTTATTTCACATTTAATTCGGTTTTAAAAAGACACCAATCAGCTTTTAGATACCTCTCATGATTCATGTCTGGAAGATGCGCCTCCTAGTGGCTGGTAGGGGGTATATCTCTGCATGTATGCCACGTTTAGTTCTCTTGTAAAAATTGTGGTCAGGATACAGCCAAATGCAGGCCTCGGTGTGGAAGCAGGCCTGTGCCTCCAGTAGGTGTTAGGGGGTTAAAGGGATTCATGGGACTTCTCCCATGGAAAAATCTGCATGGTCGAGTTTGCAAGAATACACTCCACCCTCAAGCTCCCCTTTAGTCTTAGTCTCTCCTCCATCCTTTGAAACATGACATATTTAATGAAGCAGATAAGACAAATATTTAATGAATATTTCCATCATAGGACTCCCACCCTCCTTAGACACACACACTACAAATGAGATTTTTCTTGAATAAGATGTCAGAAAAGGGGGTTGAATAGGAAAAGACGTTATCTTCCCATCTTATAACAGAGAATGAGGCCTCCTGGTTTTGGAGGCACTGTTACCTTTATAGATACAGCCAGATTTACTCCTATCTGTCACCATTTGGAGAGGGATGAGTTTGTGAATCACGTCATGCAACTTGCACCTGCATCCTGTTTAGAGTCCCGCTCAACCCAAACCACTGCAAAATAGCAAACAGCAACCGTCAAAGTGATGACCGAAAACTCAGCATACACCCATTTAGGAGTACGCTTGCTTATTTCCTGTTGTTTCTTTTACACATGAGGGCAAATTCATATCAGACTTTTTTTCCATTTTAAACCCTTATTTGATAGGATAGTCAAAAGGGAGACAGGAAGGGGGTGTGTGACATGTAGCAAAGGGCCTGGTTCAGACAGGCCTTTGTAATCAACGGGGAGGAAAAGTGTGGTAACACCAAATGGCCACGCTGGGGCGACATAACACAGTCTAGCAGCAAATTATCTTTGCTGTAATTCCCCGTCACGGGAAAATAACTCCCGTTGACAAATCTCACAAGTTAGCAAAACGATTTATGGAGCAAATAGTGGGCCTGTTACGACCTCCCATCTCCATGTAGTCAGTAAACAACCAATAGTTGCATTCGTAAGAGAGGGCCAAGATGGCCTGCAGCTGTGGTACACAGGCGTCCCTAGAGGCACAAAAACAAGCCAACCAAAGGACAAGAGAGAGTCCGTCTGTGTGAGTTACCCAGAGGTTATTGGGCCATTTGTGGTCATGGTAAAATGAGTGGTAAGCAGTGGAAGGGACCGAACGATCAGAAGTGTCTGTCAGGCTAACAGGGAGCCTCTGTGCCATTGGTGCTTCCTTGTTACATTACATCTGGTCCTAGAGCAGCTGTTCCCAACTTAAAGGAGAACAATCAGGAGTTTTCTGCATTATCTCGACCTATGGAGCTGTAGTGAAGGTTCCGTCAGGAAGACTGTTTTCTGCATGTGTAGCCCTTCAGTTATATTCATCTTATCCTGCTTTTCTCATCCCATGTGATCTCACTCGTATATTCCAACGCTCTCTTCGTCCTCCCGGATTGTCAATTGAGTTATCAGCTGATCACACCACCAATACTCATCTATCCAATAGTATCACGGTACACCTGTATGGTTAGCTTACGGCCTACCTACTGCCTCTTTTCAGTGGGTTTCTCTCCCCGCCTCGAGGAATTCCCTCCTCCGCTTCCCGACCACCACCGAGTCCTAGTCCAGGTGGTGAGTTTCATCTCTCGTGTCATCGTGACATGTAAATTGGACCTGTCACTTTTTGCTAAATCATCCACTAGGACAAATGACTGTCTTGACTTCATCCACAATGTCTCCTCTGATAGAGATATGCCACTGGGGTTAGAGTCCCTGAGGAGTCATGATACTGAGCAGACTCATATGCGGATGTCTGCGGACACGATTGTGTCCGCTGATGACGTCACTCAAAAGACAATGTGTGAATGTGAAGACTTCCTGGTTTGCCGAAAGGCCGCAGTGTGTAAGAAAATACAAATAGCAGCACTAGATCATACAGTCGTGTCTAGCTTTCATATATTCACGTTTTCTTGCGCAGTCCAGAGCCCATTGAGACGGGGGCCATGTCTCCGGAGGTAGAGCAGGTCATGTGGTCACTGGCTCACATCATGGCTCCTTTAGAAAGTGTGTTGAAGTGTCCTTGAGTTAGTCACTGAACCCCTAACTGCTCCCTGGGTGCCGTGGCTGCCCACTCTTCCTGCACAATAGGATGGGTTGAATACAGAGGACATAGTCAGAATACAATGACCAAATAAAGGGGCTCTCCTCTCCCTTCCCTTTTCCAGTAGTGAGCCGTGGATACTCAGTATCATGACCGCTAATGCAGTGTCGTCCCTACGGCATGTGGAGGGAGAGATCCATTTCTACGTCAGGATCAGTCCCCGCATTGTGGGGTCGGACACAGACCTAGATGAAGTTTGGGGGATTAAGGCCGGATGCCCTTCCTGATCCTTACAAATGGATCGAACCTGCAACATCTGGCTCATCGGTTCCTGAATACACACTCTACCACTGACCTACTGCAGCCCCCATGGAGCAAACAGACTGCCACGTCCATATCCTGCAGGAGGCCCGTTTCACACTGGATGGAAGATTTACCAACCACATGTCCTCCACACTTCACTTCTCAGTGCTCCTCTGGGTTTGGTCTGAATTGTGTTATTGTAAAAGGTATTTTCAGAGGCTGGAGACATTTCGAGTGCATACATCCACGAAAACGTGAAACGTGCAGCTCTCACTTTGGGAAACGCTGCTGTGGCGTGATAGTCCTACATTGTGTGACTGCTGTGTGATGTCCAGCCATCTCCCAGTTTCCTATACGGGTTTTCTGGGTCGGGGGTTTGGGAGCATCTGAGCCAGTCCGGCTACCAGGATGTCCTTCACCCCAGGAACTTCCTCAGCCTCCTCCAGGGGGTTGAACTTGAATTGACAAAGACCGAGAGAAAACTGAGTGAAAGCCTCGCTCGGTATCTATGAATGTAAGGAGTTCCACCGCAATGTTAACATGGTGAAACAGAAGTACAGGAGGAGAGGAGAGGAGGACATGTTGACAGGAATAAAGCCTTCAGGAGTGTTTGGTAGATGATAAGTCCACAGCAGGGAAACAGCAGTGATATCTGCAAAGAAGAATTTTATCTCCTCCAGTGTTATGCATCATTGCTGGCATGCCTCCTCTGACATTGCAATGATAGCACAGCTTGGTGTTTTGTCCTGACGGTGCGGAATTACTGGAATATCTACTTTAGCAATGTGCCATGTAGGAACAAATAGTTTTCTGGAGCTCACAGTCTTCTCACAACACATGCCCTTCGTCTTAACGTCTGCAAAACACTGAGGTCACTTTTCTTTTAATGCAACCCAAGCAAGATTCTTTAAAAAAAGAATGTTTGGACGGTCAGATTGGAATAGTTTTATCAGCCACATGACCAAGGTCAGTGGGATTTGTCCTCTGCATTCAGCCCGTCCTATTGTATAGGAGCAGTGAGTGCAGCCACGGCGTAGCTCTAGGGGAACAGTCAGGGGTTCGGTCTCTTGAGACACATTGACACACTTTCTGCAGGAATCGGGGATCAAACCACCAATTCTCTAATCACTAGAGGACCGCTCTACCTCCTGAGCTATGCTGCACCTCAGTACAAGAACACCATGTGGTGGATGCCCTCCCAGGTAGCATGGTGCCGTGATGAACAGGGAGAATGAGGACAACACACGGAGACACAACAGCTCTCAATTATGTATCAGCTTCACTAAAGTGGGAAACTGTTTCACTGGACACCGGCGCCTCACCCTTACCACATGTTTGGCCTTTTTGCCAACATAAATCCACTGAGAGAATTAGCCCATATGAATCTTGCCAAAAGAGGATACTGGCTGACATGAATGGTGATGTTGCCGAATGTTGGGCAGAGAGAAAAATCCTTATTTGAATTGGAAAGTTAGCATCTGTTTGGTATCACATCCCTGTCTGAATGAATCATCTCCAGAATGGCTTTAGACGAGGAGAGTGCAAAATGTCTGATTCAGATAAGAGCATTGCACGATTCATATTGGGCCTCTTGTTTGAGAATTTGACCGGGATACATGTTCAAAGAATGAGAATCACTTGAAAAATGTGCACCTTATCGCAGGCCAGCGCAGATCGCAGCGCACGGGAATTGATGACGTTCAGGTCGGAAAGAAGGCTTCAACCCAGACGCCGTGGATGTTAGCAGACAGTCCTGTCAAGTACCAAGGATTCCATGGTGATCTATTCCAAACAGACAGACAGACAGGATACGATTTGGAGTTCGGGATTTTTGATTGATCATAACAAAATGCACCATTTCGCCTCAGTGACCTCTTCAGTGTCCACATAACAAAGTAGTCACGGAACATGTCACGTCATAGCCTGGGAACCAGATGCATTATCACACGTATATGCCAGGGTGAATGTAAAGCATGAGCTCGCAGATTCGCCAGGCTCGTTACGTGTGGTCACACTCAGGGTCATGCTGGTGCGTAGCTTCTGCCAGGAGACAATGAGAGAAGATAAAGTCTGCAGTCAGTTTGGGTCCGTTTCGCTGAAACAAGAGTGAAGGCCCCGTGTTAAACTGATGATCCGACTGTCTGTGCACATTATCTGTAGTTTGATCGTCAATCATCGACAAGGCCGGGCCGAGGACTTGTACTTTCAGGAACTGCTGATTCAGTTCTACACTGCAATGTCCATCCAGGATGTCCTCTGCACATCCAGCGCTGGTTTGGATCGGCCACCAAGCAGGGGAGGGACGGAATGCGATGGACTAATTAGATCTGCAGAGAAAACCACCGGTTCCAACCTGGCCTCCGTTTAAGACCTATACATCTCCAGAGTCAGGAAACGAGCGGGCACCATGTCTGCAGACCCATCACCTCCCAAGCACAATATCTCCTCAGTCTCGCCCGGCTGAAGGGACGTCTGACTTCATCAGTGCCACGGCTTTTTGGAAAGAAGCTGTTTTTCACTTTGTTGGTGTGCAGGTTGATTTGAGGCGCCTGCTCGATGGGGGGGGGGGCTCGACCAGATGGTGACCATGGTGTGGACTGTCATTCGCTTCACAGTCAATGCTGAGAAGTTGTTCTGGTGATGGCAGCTCAGTGCCAACATGTCCTGTGTTGTTAACACAACATGGCGGAGGGCTTTCTGGTCAGCTTTGGTGCAGCAGCTGTTCCAGGTTGTCATGTAGTTTGTTAGGATGCTCTAGGTGCTGCAACTGTAAAGTTCATAAGCAGCCCTTATTGGATGTTGGCTCTCTTCTCCCGTCTCTCCTGCATGAAGTGGCTCCTTGTGTAGATCCCTGAAGACTGTTGTGTTGTTGCTCTGTGTGAGCACACTGAGAGCCTCATGGTCTTAGAAAGGTTAAGCTGATTCTGATTTAAAACGCTGGGAGAGCCACCGCAGAATGAACCCTGCCTGTGACGGTCGCCCCCTGGCGGGCTGGATGACCACATGTAGCTGCCTTGTGGGGTGACGTCATTTCAAAACTTAACGCACTCCCCCAGTCAAAAGAGGCGGCGAGTAGTTTGCTCCTTATTTTCCCGACAAGTTTCCCCGAATGCGTACCGGGGGCACAGCACAAAGAAGAAGACGTCAGGAACAAAAACCTCAGGAGTCTAAAAACTAGTTTCTAACCAAACGACAAATCCCTGCTGCCAGGAGCCCGTCGGGACTGCCGGGAAGGTTTTTCTCCACCAGAGACCGTCTGTGGGATTTAAGCCCCGTTTTTTATGCGGGCGAACACTGCTGAACTTTTTTTTTATCATAGTGTAAAACAAACACGAGAAAATGAATCGGAGTTTTAACAAGTCGCAGCCTCTGCGATACGCGGACTGTAACGCCGTGGAGGTGAAAAGCAAGGTACGTGTGAGAGCCGGACGGCTGTGATTTATTTAGCGGGGCACCGTGTGGGTTTGAGGGGGGGGACAGGGAAGACTTCACATGGTCCTCCCTTCATGTGAGCCGTGGTCGGCTGGGCTCAGTTGGGAGACCCTCAGCCCGGGTGGGCTTCTCCACCCGTGTGAGTGCGAAGTGACGCTTGTAGTTCTTGCGGCTGTTGTCGTTCTGTGCGTGTGTTCAGCAAACTTGCACCGATTTCCCATCGCTCGACAACATGAGATTATTCCCGCGGGGTGGGGGTCCGTCTCTCTGTCTCCCTCCCTCCGACTGCGACGCATCAACTCCCGAGTCAAAGTCAATTGCAGACCTGTGTAGAGTTTCACTTCCAGAATCCATCGTCCGGACAAGCACACACACACACACACATGGCCGTGCCAGCCGGGCTCTCTGCGACGCTGGTGTAACGTCAGTGGGATTATCTTCAGCACATAGTTTGAATTTGCACCGTGGTTTTGATTGGTCGTGTTGTCTGAGGGCTCAGTCCATCAGCTCCGTGGACTCTCCTGCATCCCTGAGCTCCATCCACCGGCATGCTGGGCTTGTGTGAGGCGGTGTAGCTTTGCTCTACTCACAGAGGAGCACCGAACACATCCACCAGCTCTGACTGGGGGTCCTGAGGTGGTCCCAGGGTGGAGATATAATCCCTCCACCTGGTCCTCAGTCTACCCCGTGGCCTCCTCCCAGCTGGACGTGTCTGGAACACCTCACTAGGGAGGAGACCAGGTGACCTCCTGACTAGATGCTGATCCTCCTCCACTGGCTCCTCTCTAGGTAGAGGAGCAGAGGCTCTTCTCTGAGACCCTCATGATGACTGACCCTCTCCCCCTGTATCTGAGGGAGACACCAGAGACCCTCCTGAGAGGACCCAGTTCAGCTGCTGGTACCTGTCTGTACTCCTCTATCATGCAGTCTTTAGCATTCAGGGGCACCTGTCAGTAGTCTGCCTTTCAGCTGCTGCAACAAGTTGAGACCCCTCTGGGATGAATAAACTTAACTTCTAGATGCTGGAGTCTGTCTCCAGTGCACATGGGGGGGGGGACACCTGGACAGGTCATCATTTCATCACAGGGTTAGAGTAGTCAGGGGTTCAGTGTCTTGCTCAAGGACACTTGAGCACACTTTCTGTAGAGGCTGGGGATCGAACCACCGATCTTCCAATTACTAGACAACTGCCCTACCTCCTGAGCTGTGCTGCCACCCATCACCTGTGGTTTCCCAGAGGTGCTGTGCAGGAGAAGCTCAACCCGCCCCCGTGTCCCCCCCCCTTGATACCCGAGACCAGGTTGAGTCGCCTCACACTGGACATGGGTGAACGCTGCTCAAACTGACTGCAGGTGTGTTCAGCCCTATCTCTACATGTTGAGTTTCAGGGGTGGGTCCCCGGGGTGGTGGCAGTAGATGGAGTTTGTGGTGGGCTTGGGCCAGGGTAGGGGGTAGTGGAGGAGATGAGATGTCAGACGTAAGCTCAAGAGATGGTACGCCAACACTAAGCGCTCTGTTATTTTCCCAACTGTTACCCAGTGGAGTTGAAAGATGGCTTCGGGTGTGTCGGTGTTGGGGAAGAGCGAGGGGTCCTGACATGCATGTGGATGAACACACACCCCTGTACAAACCTGTGGTCTGCCTCAAGGCCTTTAACCCCTCACACCGTCACCCTCTGCATGTCTAAGACACTCCTGCTTCTCTTGACAAATCCACCTAACCCCATCATCCCCGGTGACGTGGAGCGGTTCGACGTGCTTTGGCGGAGCAAAGCTTCGCGCTCTGCCCGGTCCGTCTGCACCAATGAACTCCAACTACGCGAGTGAACTCGGATCCCCCCAGAAGAAGACGGCGAGGTCGTTTGCGAAGCGAGACACACGGAGTGTCTCGCTTCGCAAGATTAGCAAATTAGGCAGGTTACCGTCAAATTGATGCTGATGTCGTTATCTCGTTTGAGGGACTCTGCCAAACCAAACTCGAATTGGAGGTGTGCAGCGCATGATGTGGTCGAGCCTGTGGTGATTTATCATCAGCGAAGATCAGCAATTTGTGTTTTTATGTCTTTTGCTCTAAACTTGGTTTGTAGGTGGATGGGGGGGGGCAGGGATGGTTTATGGCGTTCCACGTCGCCCCGCTGAGAGAGAAGCAGCTCTCTGGTTGTATGGGATGGGCCGGATCGATGCTGTCACCATGTCAGAATAGACGTCTCTGGTTCTGACACGGTGCTCATTCACGGTCACCCATTTAAACATGAAGGGCTGGAAAGTGTGACTCGATTCTATTTCTGTCTTAATCGTGACATGGTCTCACCTGTGTGCGTATGTGGGTGTGGTTAGATCTGTAGGTGGGTGGTTTCAGAAAGTAGCTCAAGTCAAATTGGGACTGAAAATATACCTACAACCCCAAGACTTAAGCCCAATTGAAGCCAGATGTGAGGCCGTTCTGGCACCGGGGGTTTCCTCTGACAGCAAGACATGATGGATGACGTGCACCTCGAGTAGGTCAGATAAATGAGGGGATTCGGGGTTATGTGTAGGATGTGGGGAATCACTGAAGCTGATCAGCGGTGGAGTCTGCTTCAGGAACCGACAGGCCCAATGTTGCGGGTTCAGACGCACCGCAGGGCATCCAGAAGGGCATCCGGTCTTAAATACCGAGCTCCATCTAAGTCTGTGTCCGCCCCCACAGGACGGCGACTGATGGGGGACCGTAAACCTGGACCTCATCGGGAAGAAGAAACTAAGTAGTTTCAACCTACATGATGAAAGAATACTAATTGTGCTTATTGAGAAACTAGTGCATGCTGGGAAATGTAGTTTGTCACAGAACATACAATCGGTGCCTGCAGGAGTCGACGCCAGCGTGGGAAAAGCAGTAGCGGTGCATCATGTCGTTGTCCTGGTTGCGTGTGGTTTCTCTCCCTGATACTCCTGCCCGGGTCACCCGTGGCAGGATGAGACTGTTTGTGTTAAGTTGGAGGGAAACTTCTGCATTGATAAAGCTATCTGAGACAATGCTGAAGGTGTCTGGCTGCTTATCCAGGACCCTCCACTCGGAGCTGGTTTCACTCAACTTGAAGCTTTAATCTGAGATAGTGGGAGGGGGTGAACAGGTCCACCTCTCTCTCTTTTTCTCTTCCCCCTTTCAAATTCCTTCTCGAGTTTCCAACCCTCATTAGCATAGAATCTGGTCTGAGCTGAAAGCCCGCCGAGGCCTCCTACACCTCAAAGAAAACCTGCTCACGGATGTCTCTGAGATTTCTGTTCAAATGTGAATCGATCTCACGTCCCCGCTTTAAAGCCCCATTCAGGATCCCCAACCAGACACAAACAAGATGGAAGACTCGCGGCTTCGTCAGCTTCGCTCCTCTCCTCTGTGTCAGAGGTGTGTGCATCTCCAAACCTGTTCCAACCTGCTGGCATTGCTCAGTCCTGATTGGCCATGAGGAGAGGCGACATCATCCTTGATGTAATGTATTCTCAGTTTCTGGATTCAGAATTTAGGCCAGTGATTAATTGCCACATGCTCAGACTTGCCTGTGCCCGTGGCCCGCATTTTGCTTTGAAAATAGATTCTCCACACTGTGCCTCAAGTACACGGAGTAGAGAAAAGTAGGGGTACTAGGAATGTGCTCAGGCATCCCCGAGCTCTCAACTGGCACTAATGCACAGAACTCAGCCCACTGTTGAGTGTCGGGTTTGATCCGTCGGCGTTCGTTACACCGTCAGGGTTTAGCTTTCATTTGCCCAGATGCCACCTACGCCTTTGTGAACGTCTCCCCCTGAGAGAACCTGCTTGTCAGCTTTTCACATGCTCCTAGCCTCCAGTTCAGGCTGCAGGCAGATCAGGCTCGTTTCTCATGTCGGGTCTTTAAGACAGACTGTCCGCACTGTTATTTGCGGTTGATCAGGTCGGGTTTGTGCGTCCAGACATCACCAGCCTATCTGCAGGGGTTCCTGTGGTAATGACGTAGGTGTGAGTCACTACAAGCACTGGTGATGTGGTTTACCAATACGGAGGCATGGGAAGTGGAGATCCAGCTTCTGGCCCTCCAAACATCAGGCTGTCAAGTCGCGGTGTGGAACTCCTCTGTCGGTCCAAACCCAGTGCTGTTCAGTGCTGCGGTCATTGTGTAGCGAGATGTGGTGCCATCCACAAACACAGTTTGAAATCCAATTGGGGCAGCCGGGGCATCCGGATGAGACACCTCTGTGGAAAATCCCATTGGAGTCACATTTCAAACCACCTCCAAATGGGGTTTAGATCTGATTAGCAAGCTTCACTTTTCATGTGCGTTTGTGTGTGGGGGTTCTATCCGGACCATCGATGTGGATTCAGTCTAGATACACCAAAATGTGGATTTGGGCCGGCAGTCTGAATAAGGCCTGAAATTGAGGTTTAGTTTTACGAGTTGTGATCAAAGTTAGGTCTCGTTTTCTAGATTGCAGGTTCACTGCTGCTTAAACTGTTATATTCTCTCTGTCTCTCTCTCTCTGTCTCTCTCTCTCTGTCTCTCTCTCTCTCTGTGTCTCTCTATCTTTCTGTCTGTCCTGGGGGGGGGCTGATCCAGCTACCCAGGCACCAGCCTGGCATCCCAAAATTCTCCTGACATACATCCTCTTGTCTTACGATTATATGTCGGCTCCTAATTACAGAGTGGAGGGAGTTTATGTAGCCTTCTCTCCACCCTGCTGTTTCTGTCAGCTCTTTTGCTTTCCTCTGCCTCCTCTCTTGTCAGCTCCTGTCTCCTCTCTCTGTCTCTCTCTCTCTGTGTGTCTGTCTCTCTCTCTCTCTCTCTCTCTCTCTCTCTCTCTCTCTCCCTCTCCTCGTGCGTCAGCTCCTCTCATCTTCTCCCAAGGCGAGCTGATAATTACAGTAAGATTAGAGTCACTAGCGGAGGCAGGGGGGTCATTTGTAATCCAGCTCGTGCTATGTCCCAGTGTGAAGCGTAGTGGTTAAGAGCACCGCGGCGTTCCTGCTAACCTGGTCCTCTCTCTGGATGTGACGCACCTCATGGACCCGTCTTCCCACTGTGGCTGCACCTCAGCCGCCGTCTCAAACACTTGAGGGTTGGTTATCTTGCTCAAGGACACTCCAACACACTTTCTGAAGGAGTCAGGAATCCAAGCTTCAATCTTCTGATTACTAGACAGCTGCCCTACCTCCTGAGCTATACCCCCCCCCATGAATAAATCCACCATAATCTATATCGTATAATTGATCAACTTCTCCATTATTTTTTCTATTCAACCGATTAATCCCTCGGCTCGGCGGCTGTGAAGCGACTGAGCTGCCTCGTACCCGGTCACCTGATATGACCCCGGTGGTGTCGGCGAGACAGATCTGAGCTGGGATCTGTCGTCTTCAACAACCAGGGTCCTCTGATGAGGGAAATCCATTTTAGTGTGTGGACTTAGACGGAGCTTGGAGGGGATTAAGACCGGAAGCCTTTCCTGACGCCGTGCGGTGGCCTCAAACCGGGAAGATCCCGGCCTGGTTTTCAGATGGTGGTTGTTAAGTGTCTGATGTGCCGGCATGCTTTCCCGGGTTATTGGTTAACTAAAGACATGATCCAGAAGAGCTAAATTTAGCTTGAGCCTCTGATGAGGGTGTGGTACAAATAATATGCAGGTTAGTAACTCAACACTTGTGTGAACCTTACTTGACCTGTTTCTAAGTACAGCCTTAGGACAGCCATCCTGTGTTGTCTTGTTTCTCGGCAGCGTTGCAGAGGATTCGGGCTTCACGTGTGCCACGCCGTGGGTCGGCCTCCATCTTCTCTCACCCCGCGTTGTTCTCGTGTCTCTTTGTGCCGCCCCCCGTCCCCACCTCAATCTGGTGACCTCAGCAGCGGAGCTTCCTCTCCGTTGCTCAAGTCATGTGCGTGAAAGGCGGGTGATGGGCCATTCCTACATACTGAGACCGCTGACTCACCTACCTGTTTTGTTCCATTGTTCAGTTTATGACACCCCCTCCCCCCCAACACAAACACACGCACACAGTTGCTCTTTCATTTCCTTTGGACTGAACTGTGACTGATGTGATCTACCAGCGTTTTACGAGTTTCATTCCTGACGTACAGGAAGACGCTCGGCTACCTTCAAGGCTCATCCACCCTCAGAGGCATCGCGGCCCTCGGTGTTCGGGGCTTGGACGGTGGCCGATGGACGTGCTGTCCCTGGTGTGGCTCACTGTTAGATCATCCCAAGGGTTGTTTTTTTGGGGGTTCTTGTGGCGCTCTGGGCAAGAGGGACTTGCGTCTGTGACGGGTTCGGCCACCCGGACTTTCTGGGACTGGGCTTGTGCCTTGCTCTGAGCCGACTCCGTGGTCCCGTAGAACCCGATGGAGGGCCGGTACCTGTGCGGTGGATGAGGGGTCTGCTGCAGGCGTGTGAATCTCCCCTGTGGCCATAATGCATGTGGTAGCATTTGTCAGGCAGGTGCATCCGTGTTGATCCGCGTGTTTCTCTGAGTAGAGGCGGCTCACGTCAGCCTCTTCTAGGTTCACCCCGTTTGTTGTCTTCTGCCTAGCATGTACTGACTGCACGAAGAATGTCCTCCCGGAGGACAATCAAACCATCTGTCTCTTTATCAAAGGGGAAGGCCCGGCCTTGTGAAGGGAGAGCCCGCGAAACTTGCGTCCCTGGACAGATAAATGAGGTCAGACGTACCGGTTTCCTCTTCCTGTCTGGTCGTCATGGTGACCCTGACCGTTGTTCCCGTCTTCTTTCTCTCCACGCAGTATGGGGCAGAGTTCCGGCGGTTCTCGGTGGACCGGGTCAAGCCAGGCAAGTTTGAGGAGTTCTACAAGCTCATCATGCACATTCACCGCATCGCCAACATGGAGGTGATGATCGGCTACGCCGACATCCACGGCGACCTGCTGCCGATCAACAATGACGACAACTTCTGCAAGGCGGTGTCGACGGCCCACCCCCTGCTCAGGATCTTCATACAGAGACAAGGTAGGGTGGGGGTCCTCCTCTCCACATTCTATTTTAAATTCTGTATTCCCTCAATCACCAGTCCCTGTCCACAGCAGGGATCGAGGCACGCAGCAGAAAACACTGGGGGAGACGGCGTGCACACGTGTGTAGAAGTGGGGGCGCGTGTTGCTTGTGTGTGTGTTTACGTGTGAGTCCTGATGGCCGTGCCCCTTGTGGGCTGAATGGACATCTTGTTGCACGTCTACTGAGGAGTTGGGTGCTTAGATGAAGGGAATTCAATCATTCGGGGTGGATCAGGGGCAGAGCGCGCGTTGGGACCTGAATAGCTTGAGGCTGCGGGTTCGAACCCACCACAAGGCATCAGGATGGGCATCCGTCCTTAATCCCCTAAGGTGCACTGGTGGTTCTGCGGATGAATCCTTGACTGGCGAGGGAGACCCTGGGTTCGATTCCCGGCCAATGCACGGTGTGTCTACCTCTCTCTGTACGCTGGGTGGGATGAAGGCGTCTGTTCAGGCAAACTGAACTGACCCCTCCATCACCTCTCTCAGTCCTCAGCCAGTCAACCCACAGCTCACTAAACTTCATATTTCCTGGTAGAACTCCTGTGCTGAAAACAGCCCCACACTTGTATCCGCATGGCTGTGATACCGCGAATCAAACTAACTTTCCCACAGCGTGTCGCCTTATCTGGTTGGCAGCATAGCTCAGTGGATACAGCGGTCGTCTGGCAATAGGAAGGCTGCAGGTTTAATCCCCGGTCCTGGAGAAAGCATGTCGAGGTGTCCTTGAGCAAGAAAGTTGTGTTTTTGTTACATATATATATTTTCTTAAATATATTTTCTTATCTAATCATGTCTGTCTTCTAGCCATGGGCACTCCAGGCCTCCTTGTTTACTTGTGTGTGTTGTTTCCTGCCTCCTCATGGGCCAAAGCTGTCTCTGTCTGTGTCTGTCTGCGAGCTAAGTCCTGTGTCTTATCCGAAGGAAGGGCTGGCAGGCAGACGGGGGGACACACAGACACACACACACACACACAAACACACACACTCTCAGGCTGCCGGTGCTGTGGCAGCCCATAGAAATCAGGTCATTGAGCAGAGCCTGTATCCCAGCATACCAGACATTACTGTGAGACAAAAGATCTGCATGAAAAGAGAGGCTCCTCACTGAGCTGTCTCTCTCTCTCTCTCTCTCTCTCTCTCTCTCTCTCTCTCTCTCTCTCTCGTGTGAGTGAATGTGTCTGTACGGTGTGTGAGTCTGTACGTTGGAAGATAACACTGCAAAACCTTGAATGAGGCCTACATTTAGACTTTACCTCCTCCTACCTAGAGCTCTGGAGTGGGCCTTGACAGCCAGCTAGCTCGCTCGCTAGCCAGCTAGCTAGTGAGATAGCCTCATTCATATGCCGTCAACATTCACATCCATTCATGCCCCCGGCCCTCCTCGGAATGCCCTTCAGCGGAGAGCACGCACACTCCAGGGTATTGTTTTAATCCCAGTCTAGCAGCTGAAGCACCAGAGCTGCCCTCTGCGTGCTGGATTATGTTGTGTGAGATTGCGGTCGGAGCGAGGGCTTTCCACTTGAGGAGGCACCTCTTGGTTCCTCCGCCGTTCGATGGAGCATTGTCTCTCCGGGGGAAGGTGGTGTCGGCTGAATACGTCGATTGTACGTCGGGCGGGACCTCTGCCAGAGTTGTTCTGCAAATGTAAATCTGAGGCTTTCTGATTGTGAGCGAGCCAGCGGCTGATTTCCTGAATCGTGGGACCCTGTTCATGTTGTGAGCAGTGACGGGGTTCTTTAAGCTTGGTACGTGCTGTGTGAAGAGGACACATAAAGGTGTCACGCTGACCAAAGTGTCTGTCCGGTGTGAGGTGTTTGGTGAGAAGTTGACATTTGGCCTATTTGACTAGTGATGCTCGGCTTTCGGGGACCGGTTAAAAGCGGGCTTTTAAACACAACTGATTCTTCGAAAGTTTTTACTCCCTGCCAATAAGAGCACATTAGCATTTTCCAAAGCGCCTCCTCTAAAGAGCATGCATAATCAATTCCCTCTTTGTCCACAGAGGCAGACTAAACAAAGAGTCCGACTTGTGCTTCCCATCGAGAGAAAATATTCTGCCAGAGACCGCCGATTATTGAAGTTTGAGAAAATGACTTGAACCAGCATAAAAGTAGACATTCCTCTCTCCCCCACTAATTTCCTCTCTCCTCCGAATCACATCCCCTTCTCCCCTATCCAGCTCCTCAGACGTCTACGTTCACAGGATCTCCACACATGGACGCTCTGACCTTCACTGTCTGTACTTTGTTTTTTGAGGGCTTTTTGGGGGGGCTTTGCCCAAAATGTTTGCAAGCCTGAGGTTTGATGCCATATCTACACGGTAACGAGGCCACTACGAACAGGAGCCCCACACAAAACAACATCAAGTGTTTATTATCCTCATTTGACCCCCAATCCAAGTCGTTTGACTTGAGTGTATACTGATACTGAAGCCGGCCTGGTCCTTTGTGTTCTCCTTCAGGAGACCGCTGCACAGTGCACCCTCTCTCTGTGCATCCAGTGACGTGGAGCCATCCCGGTTAGCTAAGATGTCCTTGACAGGTCAATAGCACTATGTAAAGGACACAAATATGGCATCATCGCTGTCATCCATCCATCCATCCGTCCGTCATCAACCTCTTATCTGAAGTCATGCTAGACCCTAACCCGGTGCTCATTGGGTGATGGGGGGTGACACCCTGGACAGGGTGCCATTCCATGTCCAGATAGTCATGGGGGTTTAAGCCTGAATGTCTTTCCTGATGTCCCGCAGGGGATTCAAACCTGCAGCCTCTGGCTTGTTACTTTGTGATACATGTGGTCTAGGCCTGAGCTAGCATGGCCCCTATCACAGGTGTCATGTTATTCGTTTTTATTATTTAATTCTTTCTATTTATTTTCTTAATAAGAAAGTAAACGGACCGTAGCGTCGGCACTGAGTACGACACTGAAACACTGACCTCAGGACAGGAAACGATGGGCCAACATGTGGGCTTGAAGTGATTTCCTAGAGGTGTGTTGTCACATTGATCGTTTCCTCTGGTGGGAGTAATGAAGGAACATCTTAACTCCTCTTATCTCTCCCCTCCTTCTACCCGGTCTCCACGCCCTGCCTCTCCTCCTGAAGGGGGGGAATGCCAGCGTCATGCCGAAGGGTTCCACCCTCTCCTATCAAGTCAGCAGCCCATGAGACGGTCCGGTGCCCATGTTGTGTTATTGCTGATCGATCCCCGGCCACGTCGCGGTGATGTAATCCGGCGGGATGATCACCGTGGCAACCGTGCCAGCCATAACATCTCGAGCCTCACTGGAGTCTGTTGTTGGCAGCAACACAATGAGCCGTGTATCTGGCTGCACACACTTACTGCACGTCCCAGCGGAGGGTCATATGGTGGCGGGTGGGTGCTCCACATACAAACTGGTACATGAGCCAGACCTGGCCCCGTGCTAAGCTGATCTGCGTGTCGGTGTCTATGTGCATCCTTTGACCGACGGCGTGCGTGTCGGAGGGGTTCGGTTCGTGTCCGTGTGTGACTTTGTACCTTTGTACACACGGGTGAACGTGATGAGCTGGCCCTGCTTGGGACCGCGTCAGACCGTGCCAGTCATCCGACACAGGTCAGCGATGAGCTGGCCGCTGGTGTCACCATGGTGCCCCTGACTCCCCAGTCAGCCCACCAGCAGAGATAAAGGAGGGCTTCACACACAGATGGTGTGACTCACCCCAGTGTCACAGTAGGGGCTTTCTCACCAGCCTCGCACACCAAAGTGAACCTCTATGCTCCCCCTCACACGTACAATGCACAGATACAGTCACGGATAATAAAACATGTCGAGGCAGATCCCCTGACGGCCAACAGTCGATGCTCGGCACACATTTGTCTCCTCTCTAAACTGGATGTTTTCTGGTGGTTCCCAAAATACAAGGTAGAATACCAAACCCTGTCATCATGGCAGCAGTGTCAGAGGAGGCATCACTCCCTGTCTCCGTCTCCCTCCCCCTTCTTCTGTTTCCCACTAAAGAGGCAGGAGACAGGTCATTCTGAATGGGGGAAGGGGGGTATAGTCAAGAGTCCATAAGACTCCTGCAGCCTGTGTTTGCAGATGACATAGTCATCCTATGGGTGATATGGCCGTGTCCTTGGGTTTGATCTGGACCGACTGGCTCAGTTACTGCCTTGGGGATGTTTTCCAGCTCCCGATGAGACAGAGGTGAGGAAGTAGCCACACAAAGCCCAAGGCCACGAAGGCTGTGAGAAGAGAAACAAGTAGAGGACAGGAGGAGCCTCTGTCGTCTGTGTGTGTGTGTGTGTGTGGTTTATGAAGGTTTTCTTTAGACTTCTGCATCTCACTGCTAGTATAGATGACCCCCCCGGTCCCTCTGTGGTGGCTCGTACCTGGTTTTCATTTGAACTCACCTTGTGTGTTGGATGGACACGCCTCATGGTAGTCTCTATTGTAGCAAATGAGCATCTACCCGACTCCCCTTCAGGGCTCAGATTACCATTGTTTGTAGAGTCAGGTCCGGCCACGTGCAGCACTTGTGCGGTTGTACAGCCGTTACCCACAACTCCCTCTGGGCTGTGGAGGCAGCCCATTTAGTCATCACGGCCATGACAGGGGAATGCGTTTCCTTCACTGTTCCACTCGGCACCCGCTATTTGACGGCCTGTCGATATGAAACAATACCTGCAGTGTGCCTCACGGCAGGGTGATGGGGAAGTTACCTGTCGCTTGTAGGTCGGGTTGTTTTATTAGCCACATGACCACGGCTGGTGGAACGTGTCCTCTCCATTTAACCCGTCCTACTGTATAGGAGCAGTGAGCGCAGCCACAGTGTGGCCCTCAGGGAGCAGTTAGGGGTTCCGTGTCTTCCTCAAGGACACTTCCACATGCTTTCTGCAAGAACTGGGGATCAAACCATCAATCTCCAATTACCAGATGAGCTGTGCTGTGTCTGTGTGTTGCCTGTGGTGCTTTAACAATCCATCCCTTCTTTCCCTTGGCACGGTCGGATTGCTTGTAGGGAGGATGGGGTTGTTTGGGTTGGAGAAGGCGAGCGCGCTAACCAGGCTGCTAAGATGGAGGACTGGCTTCATAAGCCAGTGTTTGGGGATGTGATTGTAGTGGCTCAGTCATGTGTAGTCAGCTGGTGAGTCACATTAGATGAGGGTCAGGGAAGTAAATATATGAATGCACGCACTTATGCAAACCTGTTCGCTTGACATGGCGGCGCTGCTTAAAATGGCTGAAGATTTAGAGGACGGGGGATGACCTGAGACATCCGTCACAGTCTGGATCACCTATGTAGTCTGTTAGTCTGTGCATCACCTTTTGAAGCCCCCTGTCCCACATCTGCCATAGTTCTGTTAAGAACCAGATGCACAGCTACACTACCTCTAAGCTTGATTCCTAAGTGGGAGGTGTTTATGGTGTTTTGCTTTGGCTAATGACGTTACAGGCGCTTGTCTTCCTGTTAAGCAAATTCCTTCACAAAGGATCAAGATAGCCCTTAAAGAACAGGCCTGTCCTCACTGCTTTTTTCATATGAAGAACATGGCTGACATGGGGCCACAGTACCTGGGGGGGATTAAGGCCGGATACCCTTCCTGACGCCGTGCAGTGGGCTCAAACCCACAACATCTGGCTCTGCAGTTCCTGGAGCGTGCGCTCCATCACTGAGCTACCACGGCCCTGTGGCTAGGTGGCGGTGTCGACTTAAGTTGTCAGATTCCAGCAGATACATTAGTGTCTAGTGATTGGTTAACGCTGGTCTCTAGTGATTGGTTAACGCTGGTCTCTAGTGATTGGTTGACACTGGTCTCTAGTGATTGGTTGACATTGGTCTCTAGTGATTGGTTAACGTTGGTCTCTAGTGATTGGTTGACATTGGTCTCTAGTGATTGGTTAACGTTGGTCTCTAGTGATTGGTTAACGTTGGTCTCTAGTGATTGGTTGACATTGGTCTCTAGTGATTGGTTAGGGCAATCGAACACTCCGTCCACATGGAAATTGGTCAGAGTAGAGCCCACATCAGGCTCAAGATGGAGTCTAAGAAGCTGATATCAGCCAAATGAGTGAAAACCAGCTGCTTGCTCAAATGCCTGGAAGGGAAGATAAACCAACTGGTCACACAGTCGGTCAACGGATGCTCTTTTCATACCCCGACAGTTATGGTTATGATGGTCTTCTGCAGGAATGCAAAGTGCAGTGTGGGAATGCAAAGCAGAAAACGTCCAAGTCTGAATAGGGTTACATGAATGGAAATTGCTGTGTTTTCTTCCAGCCCTGCTTAAATCACTCGTCCAGTCATAAACACGGTTTCCTGGGAGCAGAGCTCTCCACAGAACATATAGCGCTTGATAAACTGTTACCGCTGAGGTGTATGGATACATGTGTGTAATAATGGAGTGGGACGACTCCAGCTCTGCCTCGACTTGCACTGCTGCATCTACACGTTGGTCCCCAGCCAAGCCAAGCACATACCTGCTTCAGTGGGCGAAGTTTTACGAGACAAAACGTGGTTGTTTCAGCAGACGCTGTCTGTGCCCTGAACTCAGACTAAACTTTAAACAAACCAAGAGACCCCGTTTTCACAAAGGCCCGAGCGTTGAAAGTAAATGCGATGGATGAAGTAGGCCAAGGTCATGTCTGCATGGCTCCGTATCTGGCGTATCGAGGCCATTGCCTTGGGTACACAGCCTCAGTGAAACCGAGCTGCGATCCACACACCTGTGAAAACTGGACGAGCAGATATCAGCGCCGGCCAAGCCCCCATAGAAAGACACACTCGACCCCACTGCAAATAAAAAGGGAGGGAGCAAAAGGGCCTCCATGCCTTCTTCAATGCTGAGTAAAGTGTGCAGATGTTCAGACCCTCAGAAGTCTTGGATCTCATGGTCGCTCGGAGATTTAAGAAATGCACCCAGCAAGTAAACATTATCTGCTAGCATCTGACCTCTGACCCTTTAGCACCTCTCTCCGTGCTGAACACTGCTGCTCTGTTGCTGGTGTCTCTTTGCAGAAGGTGATGGATGCAGATTAAATTGCTGGGCTGCTGTTGACGGAGCAGAGCTCAGCATACGGCAGATAGGGGGGGAGGGGTCCTTTACATCCGAGCGTGTTAACCTTTTGAATGCGAGTTTGGCAGACTGCAGACCAGTGGTGTACAACAAGTGCAGAGGGTGAACTGCACCTCATTTAATCCATTTTCACCCCAACAGAGCAGCTCTGTTCTCTGGAGACACGCAGGTTTGATGCTCATTTACACCCGCCTGAGAAACCAAACCTTACGCCTGTCTGGGTTTAGAGCCCTGATATCTGAGTGGGGGGGTTTCACCATGAGACTCCATGAGGAGCGTTGCCACAGGCACTTTAGAAGAGATATGAGAAGAGTCCACCCTCGAATCGAAGCAAGGCTGTGGATAGTTAGAACTTGGATGAGAGTTCAAAATAGATAAATACATGAAATATATCCCCTTATCAGTCCTGCAAAAGGAGATTTGGATTTCCCTGCTTTTTAACCCATCCTTTTGTATAGGAGCAGTGAGCTGCCAGCATATGGTGCTCGGGGAGCAGTTAGGGGTTCCGTGTCTTGCTCAAGGACACCTCGACATACTTTCTGCAGGAGGGTCGCAGGGGATCAATCCTGCAACCCTCTGATTGCCAGACAACCGTTCTACTCACTGAGCTATGCCGCCCCCAGATTTAGACTTTTCCTCCTGAAGACCACACCAACAATGTCTTGAGAAAGTTGTTCCAATTTCCCATCAGTCACCTGGGTTGACATCTCAGTCTAGTTTTTGAATGAGTTTGTATGAACTTTGACCCCTGAAGGGGGAGTGGTGTCCACTAATATTTGAGTCTACTAATATCATCACTAATTAATTTATTCACTTAATTATTTGTGGGGGGGGCAGCTCAATGGTAGAGTGTGTGTGTGCTTCAGGAACTGATCAACCAGATGTCGCGGGTTCAAACCCACCGTGTGGCATCAGGAGGAGCGTCGGGACTTAGCCCCTCGTGCTCCATCTAACCCCGTGTCCACCCCCAGAGCGTGGGGGCGAGTTTTGACACGGGAAAGCCCACCTCTCTTCCCTCAGCGTTCACACTGTAAGTCAGCGGAGAGGGAGTGGAGGGATCGGTCTTCACCTCCAGACTGGAGTGATTTATCCTCACAGTTTCTGCACACGGGGATGGAAGTTCTCATGTAGCCGTGCCAATCTTCACATCTGTGTCTCTTACAGTGGACTCCAACAAGCCAGGGTTCCTACTCTCCCCCCATTGTTATGAACGGTCCAGTAACTGTCTTCAATTTGGATGTAACTTTCAACCTTTATCAATACTCGTGGACTTTCATGAACTACAAGATGAGCTTTGACCACAGGGCACCTTGACTTTTTCCCTCCGAGTTCACTTGCGAGCTTCGTAGTCTTCACCTCTATCCTGTGGAGTAAGGCCGGTATGACTATAAATCAATAGTGTCCCCAAATCCCCTCAGCCATGACACTCTTCAGATCCTCACAGCGTCCGTTGTGTCTGTCTGTCTGTGTGCTGCAGCAGCTGACAGCAGGGATTCTGTCAGCACATCTGGCCTCTCTCTCCCCATGGCCCCAAGGCAGGAGAACGTGTCTGTCTGCCCGCCTGTCTGTCTGTCTGCCTGCCTGTCCGCCTGTGTATCTGTGTGCGTATCGCTGTATTTATGAATACACATCTCTCTCCACTGTGCTTTATCCTCCATGTGGGTTGGCCAGACAGACGAGGTTGCGTCTGTGTGACAGATGTGTCAACAACATGCCAGTCTAGGTGCCGCGGCTGCTGTGCACAAAGCTCCGCCCTCCGAGCGTTTGATCCACACACACAAACGAGAGAGAGAGAGAGAGGCGGCACAGTGATCGACGCTCGTTCTTTATCCCGGCCAAAACGGCAGAGGTCAGATTAAGCCCCCCCCCTCGGTATTAGCTGCAGATTAGATTGGATCTGTGGATGAGTGGAGCTAATGTGATATTTACTCATGTCGCTGCATACGCTCCTCCTTTCTCCTGCTCCTGTGCTACCTCGTCTTATGGGAGCTCCGCACCAGATAATGCGGCCCAGCTGCCCGTCGGCCGGCCAGACAATCGAATGCCACGGCCGCTCGCCCCTCACAGCATGCATCTATTTTGGGCCATATTAATGCCTTGGACTCGTCATATTGTGCCTCCCTGACTATGGCTCCTTTTGACAGCAGCAGAGAGGCTCTCAGAGAACGGATAGCGTCTATTCTGTGGAGCTGACAGTGCATGGGTCTTTATGGTGGGCTTGAAAGAGGGGCCTCGGGCCGCATGATGAAGGAGCTGCTTGTGTGAGAGGGACTGTTATGAAACGCATGGCCCGCTGCTGCTCCTGCATGAAGAAGACAGCCAGCTGTCTGTCCATCCATCTCCCTCTCTTTCATGCTTTATTAC
>OMLC01038428.1:0-12544 GCA_900302585.1 Regalecus glesne
GTGGAGGAGAGATGCTGGTATACTGGGAGAAGGATGCTGGTATACTGGGAGAAGGATGCTGAATATGGAGCTGCCAGGCTAGAGGAGAAGAGGAAGACCAAAGAGGAGGTTTATGATGTGGTGAGGGAGGACATGCAGGTGGCTGGTGAGACAGAGGAAGATGTAGAGGACAGGAAGAGATGGAGATGATGATCTGCTGTGGTGCCCCCTGGTGGGAGCAGCTGAGAGTAGTAGTAGTGGGAGAATATTTAGGAACAAAGCAAAAAAAGGAATTACAGCAGTATGTGGGCATTAATACATATAAAAATAGATGTTTAATCAGTATAATCAAAATTTTTAGATCTGTACAGTACTGCTGAAACAAATAAATACATAAATAAATGATTCTCTTATCAGTCCCACAAGGGGAAATTTGGATTTCTCTGCATTTTTGACCCAACCTATTGTATAGGAGCAGTGAGCTGCCAACATGTGGTGCTCAGGGAGCAGTCAGGGGTTAAGTGTCTTGCTCAAGGACACCTCCACATGCTGTCTGCAGGACCGGGGATCGAACCTGTGACCTTCCGATTGCCAGTGGACCGCTCTACCCACTGAGCTATGCCGCCCAACAATCAGTATGGCGGCATAGCACAGAAACAGAGTGCTATGTATTCTAATGTGCAGATCCAGTGACTTGTATGGTTTTTATCACGTGTTAAAATTGACCATCGCAACCTGTCATCTTTCCATACTCGTGTCTTGGCAATTGACTGGTCATGTGATCACATCACGGTGTGTGTGCCAATGAAATGATTGTGATTATAATATAATGCTCCTACGAGGCGACTAGGCAGGCTTAGACGTGAATCGTCCATCCTTGATGCAAAACCACAATCCCACTTACAAACACTGAGCTCCTGCATGCATAATTGAAGGTCCAGCAAGTGCTGGAACTGATTTCAATATTTATTCTAGTGCCGTTTAATAATTTATGTCCGTGGATACGAGAGCCAATAGGCTGACTGCTGATCACTTCATTTCCAAGGCCACTAGATGAAGTCTTCCATCCCAGGGAATTAGTGAGGATCAGTCTATGTGAATGTTTTGCTGGGCTGTGATACTTCAGTGGTAGAGTGTGTGCTTCAGGAACTGATGAGCCAGATGTTGCAGGTTTGAACCCATCACAGAGCATCAGGAAAGGCAACCAACCATAATCCCCCATACTCCATCTAAGTGTGTGTCCACCCCCACGGTGCTGGTGCTAATCACGATGTGTGAAAGTGACTTCTCCAGCCTATTGGAATGTGTCCCTACCTGGTACTTTCATATGTGGATAACCTAGTTTACACAAAGATGGACAACACGTAGTCGACTCGGAGTGAAGAGGGGTGCAGGGCTTTCGTACCGCATTTAAACCATCAGAGTGGGATTGAATGAATTCAATGACCACAGGCGGGGATCAATATGGGATTAAGCTGTTATGTCCACTTAGAGCAGACATAATAGGAATAATGGATTCCGTTGGGAACGGTCTTTGAAAACAGTCCCGCTTCCATCAGACGGTGATTTATGGCTGCTGCTACTTAAATGGGCTGCTTAAAAAATGAGACTTTTCTTAATAAATAACTTCCAGAGCCACACAGATCAATTGTGCCCAGAGAAATGAATTCCTGCATCTGGCCTCGTTCAGGGGGAAGCTCCGCTCCATACAGCATTCCAGTTTAACCATCAGCTCCAGGGAAAGATTAAATGGAACCGCCTCCCGGTCACATGCCATAGACAGAGATCTTCCCGGACATGATAATAAATTGAGGCTGTCGTCTGGAGAAAGAAAACTCTCCCACCTCCCCGATGTCTGCTGTCAAATTCATGCTGCTTTCACACACAAAGTCTCCAGAAGTTGAATCATTTCACGTGCAAATTTATAGGGTTTAGTTTTCCTCCTGACGCTGATAGAGGTCAAAATCTCCTCTTCATGAATCACACTTAAAGTAGCTGTGGAGAAGTCGACAACTTGTGACACACACACACACGCACACACACTAACACACAGGCTATTCCATGCGTAACCAAGCATAATCTGCTGGATGTAGACCAATTGCATGGCTGAGATTAGATTGAAAATAAGACAAACAAAACTGTCCCCGCTTTTCACCTTGCAAATGCTGGGATAGGCTCCAGCATGACTCCACAGCCCGACTACAAATAAGTGTTTTTTTGAGGGATGGATGGATGGTGGGATGGGTGGAATATTTAGGGTCCTCAAACACAGGAAAATAGGACAAGGAAACAAAATAAGGATAAGCTTTATTCATTTCTAAAGATACATTTTGGAATAGTGGGAAGAATGTTCACTTCTGATGTTTAAAACCAGCTTGATGCTGACCAAAGAGAAAATATTTCTCATCCATCCATCCATCTATCATTGAACCCTCATCCAAAGTCAGGTCATGGAGGTCTCAGCACCACCAGGGACCCCAAACCTCATTCTCCTGGCCACACCCACCAGCTCTGACTGGGGGTCCTGAGGTGGTCCCAGGGTGGAGATATAATCCCTCCACCTGGTCCTCAGTCTACCCCGTGGCCTCCTCCCAGCTGGACGTGTCTGGAACACCTCACTAGGGAGGAGACCAGGTGACCTCCTGACTAGATGCTGAACCTCCTCCACTGGCTCCTCTCTAGGTAGAGGAGTAGAGGCTCTACTCTGAGACCCTCATGATGACTGAACCTCTCCCCCTGTCTCTGAGGGGGACACCAGACACCCTCCTGACAAAACCCATTTCGCCTGCTTGTGTCTGTGATCTCGTTCTTCCGGACATTACCCAACCATCATGGCCACAGGTGAGAGTAGGAATGAAGACTGGCCGGTGGTTCAAGAGCCCATGATTTCTTATTTCATTTCAAATAGGATTTATAGCACCAATCCCTTGAAACGATATAAAATGCTGTTTACAGCAGGTTATGCCGCCCACCTCGCCACACCATAAGGTCTTGGCTCTTGATGACGGCTGTGAAGAACACCCCCATCGTTATCCGATATCCTCATGAAGACCTGCAATCCTGCACCACCACCACCAAGGTCTCATGAATAATCCTATTAGATGGATCAATGGAAGAAAAAAATGATGCTTTCTCCATTATACCTTACCAATGTTTGATTTAGCAACAGAGGAGTGTTTCCAGCCTTCTCTCACAGACTACAGTGTTCCTCCAGGGAGCGCTGACATGATTATTCCACAGGGAAAAAAAATCATTTAGGGGGAGTTCAGTGATGCAGGCCCTCATCTATCAATCTGTTTGAAGAAGTGTCTGTGTTTTGTCCCATACACAGATCTGAGCTTAATGTTCTCTGGGTGGATTTACAGTAAACAGATTTCATTAGTTTTCATTTGAGTATGTTGGTCAAACCCACCTAAGGCTGGTGGGTTCAGTGTTGTCAGAAGTGGAGTTACCGCACCAGCTAAACCCCACCCTGAAAAATCTGTGAAAAAACCCAAACAGCAGTTAATGCAAAGCGGTAACATGTTGAAAAACCACAGACAGTTTTAATGATATCTCACTGTCTTGGCTGCCACCTCGGGTGCTAATGCTAACTTTCTCCTCTTCATGGACTAAACTCTCAAATCTATACGTGTCCACTTTTAGAGCCAGGGGTCTCAAATATTTTATAAAGGTCACCAACAGGGTCTTCAGTGTGCCATGAAGGGTTATATACATGAAAAATAATCAGCCCAGCATACATGCAAAATGTATGGGCTGAGGTAGGATAACAATAGTCAGAATGAGGGACATTTGCAATGGTTGCTATGGGAACATCCCTTCTAGTTGGTGGGTCAGCAGACGAATCAAAAAGCCAACGAAACCTCAAGAACATGCACAACTCACTAATGACTAAAGACAGCAGAACTTTTCAATAGAACCTCTCAGTAATCAAGGATGTAAGAACTGAGCCTGTCTGGACTAGAAGATCACCAGGCTCCTTTGGCCCCTCTATAAGCCTGACATTCTATTTGGGCTCATTAAATGTTGATCATTTGGCTCCGGCCTGTTATGATAAGCTCGTATTTGCGTGAAGCAAAATGTCACACCTTCATCACGTCATTGGCCTGTGCACAATTTTCTGCTTATTCAGGTGTGTAATTTAATCACATGTGAACACATCATGGTACACACATGAACTATGTATTCAAATGCAAATTAGATTTATGAACATCCCTTGATCAATAGCCTCCGTTTGAGCCCAAAAGAGCAATTATGTAACCGTTCCAGACTACGATGTCTCGACACCTAAGAAGAAATAAACAAACACATAACACATGCTCAAGAAGTCTCTTAAGTGGGACTGGGTAGTAATTAAACATTATCATTTATAATAATAACAATAATCTCCCTTATAGAGACAGTGCATATTAATGAAAAATTAGACTATAGGTATGCCAGACTTGGCCACCAGAATAATTTTCCTCTGTTGTTTCAACGGGGGCACAGCATGGCTCATGAGGGAGAGTTGTCATCCAGTCATTGGAAGATGAGAGTTCAGATCCCAGCCCCTGCAGAAAGCCTGTTGAGCTATCCTTGACCAAGACACTGAACCCTGAACTGCTCCCCGAGCACTACGTGGTGGCTGCTCACTGCTCTTATACAGTAGGATGGATTAAATGCAGAAAATTGCAAATTTTTGACGAAATTCTTTTATTAAATTATTTTCATGAGCACACAGTCCATCCTGCCAAGCATCGGTGTTTTGATATGAACTTTTCCCTGAAAAAATCTGGCTCCCTGAACACTTTCATGGAAAACACAATTTGAAAAAATGTACAAACTTTTTTACAAGCAATCTGCAAGAAGGCGCTCGTGTCCATCTTCTGAATCAGGAGATTAAATTTCCTGATCTGAATTGTATTTCCCTCTCTCAGCAGGCAAAGGGGCCTCATGAAGAGCCGCGTTGAAAGGGTTTGGATACGTCGCGATAAGAGGGGCTTTAGTACGCGAGGAAAGCAACAGTCTCCCAGAGAGCGTTGAACCTCGAGCGTTGAATTGATGTATGGATGCTATGGACATGCATTGGAAATCAATGGCAACAAAAGGGTTTTGGCACCAAAGGAACAAGCAAGCCACAGAGGCTGAATTGTAGTGAGGACTCGGAGAGAGGAGCCATTTCATCTTTATCATCCTTTCATATTGCAACCTATGTAATGGCCCATGAGCTAATATATAGTCTTACAGTATTTCCCTGTAGTCGATGCTCCCTCGCCTCTCTCGGATCTACTCCCCAAAATCACTCATAATGCATCACTGCTGTGATCTACTGCTGTTAGACATTAGATGGAGCCCCTCTCCCAGACCATATCCCCACATCACACATACACCCACACATACACCGTGTTGTGAGCTGCAGAGGGTATTTCACAACATTTCTATGCAATGTCTCTAATAGAAATGCACATGCACGTACACAAACACAAAAACAGGAGAGGGGCCCTCGAAACCCTTTACCAAGGTCGGAACAAATGGTCTGACTACAGCGGGGTTGAATGCTTGAAGCACTCAGAGAGAGGCTGCCCAGCCTGCCTGGAAAGTGCCTTTCTACAACTTGAAATGAGCTCTCGGTTCTTTGGCCGAGCCGTTCTTGCAGTCCATAGGGCCCGAGTGAGAGTTTGAGTCTTGTGAAGGAAAAAAGGCACCACTTTGTGTTGCAGAATGAGTCCTTGGTCTTCCTCTGGCTTCATCTGACCTTCACTGTGATCTTCATCACTCATCTCAAGACGTGCATTATGAGGCCTGGCATTATGAGACTCAACACTTACAATCCCATGTGGCATGCTAAAGCCTGCCCTAGACACTAGTTGACGTTAGTTGTATCCATGTGTCAGAAGGTTTCCAGTCCATGTGATTTGTGAATTGTTGACACAAACAGTCGAAATGGGTTTCGTCTGGAGGGTCTCTGGTGTCTCCCTCAGAGACAGGGAGAGAGGTTCAGTCATCATGAGGGTCTCAGAGTAGAGCCTCTGCTCCTCTACATAGAGAGGAGCCAGTGGAGGAGGTGCAGCATCTAGTCAGGAGGTCACCTGGTCTCCTCCCTAGTGAGGTGTTCCAGACACGTCCAGCTGGGAGGAGGCCACGGGGTAGACTGAGGACCAGGTGGAGGGATTATATCTCCACCTTGGGACCACCTCAGGATCCCCGGTCAGAGCTGGTGGGTGTGGCCAGGAGGAGGAGGTCTGGGGTCCCTGCTGGAGACCTTCATGGCCTGACTTTGGATAAGCTGTTGATGATGGAGGATGGAAGTAATTTTAAAATGAACATTTTATTTATGAGTCGGTTGTGTTTGGCTGCTGTCCCCTGAACAGCTCTAAAGGAATGAGGGGTAAAAGTGCCTTGACCAAAGGATCAGAGAGTTTTCTTTTGTCACTATCCTAATCCACCGTGCTGTAGCTGATTCACACCCGCATCATCTGGTGCAGACCCTTTGAGATTGGTGTTAATTTTAGCTCTTTTCCGCATACTGGTTTCAAGGCTCCATCCACCAACTCGTACAAACAGCTCCGAAAGAATCAGGGGTTCTGCTCCCAACTGGACTGTGTACAGTGAGAGAAGAAGTTAAAGAAAGTTTGAGCTAAATCTGGGCAAGATGTTGGGATGTTATGCGCGCTGGGTTTACAGCAGGATACTATAATTGCTTTAGAGATCCAAAACTTCTTGAAATTGAATGACGAGGCAATATGAAGAAGCATCACTGCTAATTTAAAACCACTTTGAGTCCATGACTCCAGAGGCTCAATCCTGTGTTCCTTCTGTCTTTCTGTCTTCCATAGTCATTCTCATGCGTAGTCAGTTAGCAAACTCAAAACAAACAGAATATCCTGCTAGGCATTCACAACTCGTATTTATGTCCTAATTTTCTCATTTTGGTTCAACTTTCCCCTGTAATGTGTATGCTTGGTATTCAGGAAAGTGAAACAGACTAAAGTTTATACAACCCAACAAGTTTACAGTCCAAACTTTCTAATTTGTTTTTCTGTTCCCTTGATGGATAATGTTTTGTTTGCCTCTAAAAGACTTGTGTCGTGCGTGTCATCACTCTATATCTTATCCTTCTCAATTGGATCACTTAAATCACAATTTTAGGATAAAAGCCTAATGAAAGTCTAAAGTCTTCCATCATCCATCCATCATCAACCTCTTATCCTAAGTCAGGTCATGGAGGTCTCAGCTCCAGCAAGGACCCCCGAACCTCCTTCTCCTGGCCACATCTACCAGCTCTGACTGGGGGGTCCTGAGGTGGTCCCAGGCCAGTGTGGAGATATAATCCTTCTACCTGGTCCAAAGACTACCCCATGGCCTCTTCCCAGCCGGACACATCTGGAACACCTCACAAAGGAGGAGACCAGGTGCCCCCCTGAACCTCCTCAACCGGTTCCTCTCTAAAAACTGGCTGATCCCCCTCATCCTACCAAATATGTTCATCTTCTTTTCATTGGCTGATGAAGCTGTTGCACCCCCCTTCCACAGGCTCCGACAGGCCACAGTGTCAGAGCCTTCATCTAATAGGGAACATGTAAAGATTCATATTAGGCTGCTCAATGAGGTGTGGCCTAACACTCCTCTACACCGGCCCCCTGTATCGTAGAGTACGAGGGAAAACAATCCTCTGATTAAAGTAATTCATCATAGCGGGGCCATTATTAAAAGGCATCCTCTGACATGCAGGAACACGGCCGGGCTCTCATGCATCAGTGGAACCCATTCAACAATCAGATGCTAGAGAATTACTCCGAGGCCTCTCAGCTGGCAAGGCAACGCAGCATCCTTCCTCAAGTAACTCGTCCCGCTTTTAAGAATCAGAACCAGTTTATCGGCCCTGCAGGTTTTCACATACATGTAGTGGGATTCTGGTCTCATGGGTCTCACAGTTGCTTCACTTAGAATGACAGCACAACAACTCTCAGATATACACATTAGGACTATACAGGTGAAGACAAGAGGTGATGAAACGCAATGGAGCAGAGAATGTGAAATAAATGTCCGAAGGCTACTTATATTGGGTCGGCATGGCTCAGGTGGGAAGGTGGTTGTCTACCGGTCAGACGATTGGTGGTTCGACCTGACCTCCGATAAGCAGTTGAGGACGGATGGATGATGGTCACTTACATACACGTCTGAGGTAGATGGACGTGACGGAGCATACCAGTACACCTACCATGTACAGCACCGTGTATATACAAGATGAATGGTCGGAACTGGACCACATGAAGTGTTCATGTGAATGACAGCTTCTGGAGAAAAACGGTGTCTATTTGTGTTGGTGGACAGTGCTCTGTAGTGCCTACAACAGGGGAGGAGGTAGAACAGGTCGTGATGGTCTGCAGTGATGCTGCCTGCCCGTGTCCTGACTCTGGAGAGGTAGAAGTCTGGAATGGAGGGCAGGTTGGTGCCAGTGATCAAAGAGGCTTGAAGGATTTCTTTCTGTTCTTTTTAAGAGTGGGTAGGTGACTGATCCACTTCAATTGGAATCTGTTGTTAATTGGCAGTCGGGTACAGTGAAGACTGGATGGAGGGAAAGAAGATTTTGAAATTCTTTCATTACTAAGTGTCAGCTTAAGCAGTGCATCAAGTCTAATTGTACGTGTGTGATAGAATAATTAATGGACTGAAAGGAGAATCTGATATTCTGCACAGCATCGCAGTCTCCAGCTTTACACGTTTCTTACAATCCCAACTGTAGTATGCTGCCTGTTTACTGCCTCACGGCAGCTCCTGGCTGGTCTCCTGGCTCTGACTGTGAGCGGAATCCTCCACGACTTCTCCAGAAGCTTCCAAACGTCCTGCCCCAGAGGAAAGATCTGCCTGCAGGCATCAGGGTCAATCCCGGTTTTAATTACCATCTCCCAGTTCTCCCCCTGTTTTCCTCTGTCAGCTGAGGAGAGTAAGGAGAGCAGGCTGTCATGGGCAAACCGGGTTTGTGTGCTTGTGACGGAGACACAGGGAGATGGGAGTGTCTGTCTATCCACAGCCATGATTTAAACATCCAAAGTGTTTTCCTCTATGGCTCAATCTCTGTTACACACACACACCCCCGCACACACACTTTTCACATGTAATGCATGCATCTGCGGTAGCTCAGTGGTAGAGCGCACTCTTCAGGAACTGACGAGTAGGAGGCTGCGGTTTTGAACCCGCCGTGAAACATCAGGAAGGAGATCCAGCCTTAATCCCCGCAGGCTCTATCTCAGTCCATGTCCACCTCCACAACGTGGGGACTAATTGTGAAATGGACCTTTAAAACGACGTATTCACTGCACTTTTAGAACCATTTCCATTTCATCCTATCCCGGGCTGTCTCTCCATCTAAATGACAGAGAGAACTGAGCTGGAACAGGTTCCCTTTAACAGGAACAGAAGGAGAAGGAGAAACTCCCTCAGCAGGAGCTCACTTTGAGAACAGGCCTACTGCCAGGCTGAGAGAAGTATCGACAGGAGCAGCTGCATCACGATAACAGACGACCAGCCTTGAGCTGCTTTAAGAGCTCCACTGGCATCCGGGTACCAGTGAAACCCATGCATACAAAGGGAATGTCGCTCATGCTAGCAGCCGCTCAATGTAAGCCAAGGAAGAGGTTTGATCCATTGTCTAAAATATTCCAGGCAATGTGTTGCATTCAATAGACACTCGATTATCAGTTCTGTCTGGGGAGCAGGTAGAGGTCTGATCTGTTGCCCACCCACGGTCTTCGACTCCTCTTGTTCGTCGTGCTCGGTCTGGGCCTCGCTGTCAAACATCAGACTAGACACACACAGATGTTGTAGAAAAGATCCTTATTTCAGAACATGAAGATCTGAGGGTTGGGTCGGCCAGGCCCTGGGATGGCCTCTGGTCAGTCTGCCCTCCTTATATCTGGCCTACTTGAAAACCTTCTCCCCGCTCCTTGAGCTTTAAGTGGGGACTGGCTGGAGCTAAGTCAACCCACCCACGGAGGGCTTGTTTGATTTGTGCTGTCAATGCTTCTGCCTCCTTTTGTTTGTTGTTGAGTCTAATCTCGGTTTTTACCGTGTCATGTTTCAGGAGAAGCTATTTTAACATTTCACCTCCTCGCAGCTTGCGCCTCCTATTTTTGGATGATTGATTAGATGATATCTGCTAAAAGCCACAGGAGAACCAAACGACCTGCTCCTCACATTAGCTTTAGCAGGTTTGCTTGTAACCTGGGAAATAAGCAGTCACGAGTAATCCCACTAACCGGCACTACTGGAGGAGCATCCAGCTGATAATCACTTGGCCGTGTGGCGGACAAACAGTTCAGAGTCTCTAATTCTGCTTATATGCTCTGGATGTCTTAGTCGTGGGCTCTTCATGGTCAGTCTCTCCCATGAAACCATTGATATGATGCTTATCTTCCTAGCTCTGGATCTGCTGTGAGGATGCTGTTCTGTTAATGTCACCAGACTCTTTCTTATCTTTGCGGATGTTTGTGCAGCGAGACTTTCATCAGCTTCAGGAGGCTTGGTGTTTCTCACGTGCCACATCGTCTCATGTAGCTTCCTCCGGTGCCGGCGTGGTGCTCCGTCTCTGAGAAGATGGAGGGAAGAAAGGTCAGCCAAGGCAGCTAAAAGTTACTGATGATCTTAAAATGTCATTTTCTAGTTCACTGCTCTGTAACTCCACCGCTATGCTCATGGGAAAACAAACAAGCGTTTGAATCAAGCCTTTGTCCTTGCCAACGTAATGAAATGTCAAAAGACAACGATACGAACCTGCCACGCCTGACTTCCAGGCACACACGCTACCTCTGAGCCACCACGGCTTGGAGTATGCATACCTACATAGCTCAGTGGGTAGAGAGGTCGTTTGGCAATCAGAAGGTTGCAGGTTTGATCCCCGGTCCTGCATACAGCATGTTGAGGTGTCCTTGAGCAAGACACTTGAACCCCTAACTGCTCCCTGAGCACCATATGTTGGCAGCTCACTGCTCCTATACAATAGGTTGGGTCAAAAATGCAGAGAAATCCACATTTCCCCTTGTGGGACTGACAAGGGAATCTTTTATTATAATTCTTTTTTACTTTTTTTTTTACCCACGTTGTGGCGTGTTCATCAACCCACGCTGTAGGCTTTAGCTGTGCAGAATGGGCGATTTAGACGTCAAATCTGAGTTCAGCAAATGTACAAGATTGCTTTAATCGTCCAGCGTCTAAACATCGTGCATCACCGTCAGCTCTCGGCCTCCAGGCTGTCTTGGCATTCTTGATTTGAACCCCTCCCTCCTCCTGTAGGAGTCACTGTCAGGTGAGGTTCCCCTCGCAGGTGTTGGTCCTTCCTTCCATTATGGACATCATGGGTGTTCCTAGCCTAACTGGAAGTTTGCAGAAGATAGTTAAAAGCTTAGGTCTCTTTCACAGGTTCCTAATGGTGCTAGCCAGCAAGATCAGCTGATTGATAGTTGGTATTTACTCCTGATGGAGCCCGATCCCCTCCGTCCTCTCCACGGAGGCCTGGAGAGAGAAAGAGAGTCACAAGCCCTCAATAATCCAAAGCCTCTCACCCAGCAAAAGGCTGAACCTTTGTTCTAATTAACCTATGAAATGAGTTCAGCAGCTCCCTCATACCCACAGCTACTCAGGCCTAATAGGCTGTGAACGGGCAGCCACAGAGCAGAATGCCAAGAGGTGGAAGGTCTGCTGGGTGACTCTAATCAGATGCCTTCTTTCCACATGGATAATATTAGTAATACAGTGTGGAGTATTAGGCCAAACAGTTTGATTTTTCACTAGGAATAGATTCACAAGTTGCCTTTAAAGTCGGCATGCAAAAACCACTTCACGTGGTAGGGCACATAAGCATGCAAATACTGCTGAAAGGCTTATCAGGGCCCCATTCTTCTGCTCTTATAAATCCACCATATCACTATGGGACGGCATAGCTCAGGAGGTAGGGTGATCATCTACTGATGCTGGTTTAATCCCCTGGTTCTCTCAGAAAGCTCCTCCAAGTGTCCTTGAGCAAAATACTGAACCCCTAGCTGCATTGGACAACAGATGAAAATCAGCTTGGTGGTTGGCTATAGCATATTCACCCATAATGCATTTTAACACCCACTGTTCCTATACATTAAGTTTTTAACATTATTATCCATCCGTCTGTATCGTCAACCACTTATCCAAAGTTGGGTTGCAGGGGAACAGGAGCTTATATCCGTTGTGATTGGGTGAAGGGTCACCAGTCCATCACAGGGCAGAGCAATTAGGGGAACAGTGTCTCACTCAAGGACACTTAGACACACTTCTCTACATGTAAGGGGATCGAACCTGCAACCTTCAGATAACCAGATGACCGCTCTACCCACTGAGCCACGCTGCCTCGGTTAACCATTTTATAATTAGTAGTAGTAGTAGTAGTAGTATAGTTATCATCGTCATCATCATAATTATTATCATATTAGCCACCAACAGTGTCGCCTCTGGCCCAGTTCCATGAATAATCTGTGCCTAGCAAAGTAGCTTGCAGAACTCCGTTCAGGAGAGTCTTAGTTTTCTGACTCTTTCAGCCCCTCTGGCTGATGTTGAGGGG